>JABUQX010019757.1:0-38752 GCA_015478945.1 Trachelipus rathkii
AAAGAGATTAGTCACACTAAAACCTTTTCTTGGTCCACAGACTCCAATGCCAATCCCCGATTCCAATCATATTGTAGTTAAAACTTATTTGAGTAACCTAGGTAAGAACCTTACACTTTTACTATCAAAATTCATTTGCAACTTATCTGCCCACCCAAGAAGTTCTACAAGATCATTTTGCAATCTTTATAACATCCTTCACTACCTATTCCTAACCTGTGGTGGCCACTTTGGTAACATCTGCAAACTTAGAAACCTTGCATTTATGTCCCTTGGGTCTAAATTCAGTTTTTAGTATACTAATGAGGAACAATTAGTGGCCTTCCAAGTTTATTTTGAGCCCTGTGGGACAGCCACTCTTCACTATTTCCATGATGCTTTATTCCCAGTTTAGTTGACATCAGCTGTTTTCTTCTATTTCTGCAACCACTCTTAATCCACCATTGTACCACTGCACTATACCACATTGCATAACTTCTCATCAGCCTATGTGGGGAACTTAAATCAAAGCTTGCTAAAGCTAAATATACAATACCCTGATTCCTCGTCAATGCAGTCAGTAATTAATTCCATAAATTCTAAAAGGTTTGTTTGACAGTGACCTACCCTTTCTGAACCCGTGCTGGGAGTCATTTCAATCCTTGTTATCTCTCTAAATATTTTCTCTATATGAACCTTTCATAACTTTTTCAGAACCTTTACAACCAGAGATGTTGAATATTAACTGGCCTTTAATTTCCCAAATCTTCCTTAAGTACACCTTTCTTATAAATAGGCAAAACATATGCTGTTTTCCAGTCATTGGTACCTCAACAAATGTTATAGATTGCTTATAACAAATACAGTGCCTTTTGCAATGCTGGTATTACCCTCTTTCAGAATTCTACATATATACCATCAGGGCCTGCAGCTTTACTGGATCAATTGATCTAATACATTTAATATCTTTTTTACGTCAAATTCAAATTCGGTAAGTCTATTTGTTACATGCACTACAGAACTGTCGGTGCCAACACTATTATCTAATCATAATTGTATATCTAGATAAATTTTTGGACACCAGATGGTCCAGAACCCACAGGGAGATACAATGCACTATTAGACTTAATATTAACAATGATGAAAGTATGGTGGATGAAAGTTAGAGGTTGAGGAGAATTTAGGACTTACTGACCATAATATCATTAGATTTAATATGAATGTGATATTGGCCCAAATTGCAAGTTAAAAAGGAAAAGATCATAGATTTCAGAAATGGCGATTTTACCAAATTTCGAGACATGCTTTAGTCATAACTGACTGGGATAAAGAGTTTTAAAGACCAAACTGTTTTTATCATGTGGGAACTTTAAACAAATTTTAATTGAATATTCAGTCAGTATGTTTTTAAAGATAACCCATTAGGGTGGCCGAAGAGAAAACCTGTTTGGTGGAATAGAGTGATAAGAGAGAAAATTAATTGAAAGCGAGATGTTTTTAAAAATATTCAAGGGTAAGTAATAGGGAAGATGATTAGAAAATTATAGGAAAAATAGCAACGAACTTACTTAACCAGTCAATAAGAAGGCAAAGAGATGAGGCAGATATTATATTTAGCTAAGGAATGTAATAGATACTCTGTATAAGTTTTTTAGCTTTTATAAATTAAAAGTAAGAATAGAATTGGTTCAATTAAAATTGATGAAATTTAGTGAGGTTCAGATAAGGAGTTTGTCAAACATTTTCAATGCTTATTTTTCGCTTTAGTGTTTACAGAGGAAAGAATAGAAATAGTTCAGAGACTAATAGTTCTTGTAGCATGTAACAAATAGACTTACAGCATTTGAATTTGATGTAAAAGATATTAAACGTTTATTAGATCATATTGATCCAAGTAAAGCTGCAAGGGCCTGATGGGATATATGGTAGAATTCTGAAAGAGGGTAGTATCACCATTGCAAAGGCACTGTATTTGATTTTTAAGCGATCCATAATAATATTTGGTGAGGTACCAGATGACTGGAAAACAGCATAGTTGTGCCTATTTATAAAGAAAGGTAGTAAGGAAGATTTGGGAATTATAGGCCAGTTTGCTTAACACTCTCTGGTTGTAAAGGTTCTGGAAAAGTTTATGAAAGGTCATATAAGAGAAATATTTAGACGATAACAAGGTATTGTATGACTCCCAGCATGTTTCAGAAAGGGTAGGTATGTTCAGACAAACCTTTTAGAATTTATGGGAACTACATTTACTGACTGCATTGTACCGAGGATCCGTTGATTATTGTAATATTTAGACTTTAGTAAGAGCTTTTGATAAGGTTCCGCACATAAGGCTGATGAAGAAGTTATTGCAATGTGGTATAGGTGGGGTGGTACATGGTTGGATTAAAGAGTTGTTGCGAAAATAGAAAACAGTGGTGTAAACAAGCTAAAATGGGAATAAATATCATGGGAAATTGAAGAGTGGTGTCCCACGGGTTCAGTGCTGGGGCCACTATTGTTCCTGCATATATATAAATGATTTAGACGAGGGACTTAATACAAGGTTTCTAAGTTTGCAGATGATACTAAAGTGGCCACCTCAGTTAGGAATAAGTGAAGGATGCAATAAAGATTCAAAATGACTTGATAAACTTCTTTGGTGGCCAGATAAGTGGCAAATGAATTTTATAGTAAAAAGTGTAAGGTCTTCACCTAGTTACGAGAATAGATCTAAAGTTTTAACTAGATGTGAATGGGGATTAGCTTGAGTCTGTGGACCAAGAAAAAGATTTAGGTGATTATAATTTTATAAACAGTAGCCTAATTTGAAAGTAGCTAATCAGTGCTTGGAAGCAATTAATAAAGCTAATAAGATGCTAGGTATAATAAATCAAAATGACATTTACATGAGCAAGAAAGTTATAAGCAAACTGTATAATGGCTATGTAAGACCAGTGTTAGAGTGTTGTGCACAAGTTTGGGCTCCTTATTTAAGGAAAGACATATATATGCTAGAGAGAATGCAATGTAGGGCAACAAGGTTGATTTCTGGGTTGAGGGTAAGAGCTATGAGGAGAGGATGGAGTTAGGAATGTTTTCTGTAGAAAGGCGATTTCTCAGAGGGGAACATTAGAAATAAAGACAATAAGAAGCCACATGGGCCTATCGACTGCCCAGTAAATTTTTCATAGTAGAACATGGTCAGGTGACCAGGGGCATAATAAGAAAATTAAGAAGAAAGCATGCCATCTTGATATAAGAAAGCATGCATTCAGTAATAGGGTTGTTAAATTTTGGAATAGTCTGGCAGAGGAGGTTGTTGAGTGTGACTCGATTGCAACATTTAAGAAACGGTTAGATTCGTTTATGGATGGGTTGGGTATCATATAATATATTGACGAAGCCAAATTGGCGGGTTTTTAGTTATGGCGTTATTGTTAGATGGCTATGTGTGACAAGCCTTAGTTTTAATGCATGTTGGATGGTTTGGGTATCATATTTATATATCATTAGTTTTGACTAAGCCAAATTGGTGGATTTGTAGTTACAACAAATTGACAAGCCCTAGGGTGCTTTGTGGATTTGCATGAGCATGTTTTGGGTAGTGGTTGACTGGGGCAGTCTCGATAGGCCCATGTGGCTTTTTACTGTCTCTATATTCCTAATGTCCTAATCTTTCCTCAGTAAACACTGAAGCAAAATAAGCCAATTCTTTATAGGCTAGGTCTTGGTTTAGGACACTCCTAGTTTAGGTTATAAGTTTTGTTAAGTATATACAGAGTAAATGTGTGTGTATTTACAAAACTTATCATAATCTGAACTAGTGTGGTTCTAAACCGAAGCCTAACCTATATGAATTGGCAGTGCCTCAAACCTATACCTAACCGAGAATTATCTACATTTCTGTAAACATAGACCTAGCCTAGATGGATTGACTGTCTCATATAATATAATATATAATATATATATATAATGTTATAAGATTTATATAAGTATCATAATATATAATAATATATATATATATATTTTATATATTATATATAATATATTAATATATATATAACCGTATTACTATATATATATATATATATTATTTATTTATACTATATGTATATATATATATATATATATATATATATATATATATATATTATAGTTAGTATATATATATATATTATATATAGTTGTATATACATCTTTTTACAATTTTTTATTTCCTCCTTAATAAAAAGTATTGTTCTTAATCTGAGATAT
This sequence comes from Trachelipus rathkii, assembly GCA_015478945.1. Taxonomy (NCBI): domain Eukaryota; kingdom Metazoa; phylum Arthropoda; class Malacostraca; order Isopoda; family Trachelipodidae; genus Trachelipus; species Trachelipus rathkii. Next base: position 4,219 of record JABUQX010019757.1, read on the forward strand.
ATTTAATAAAAATTATTTACCAGGACCCTAGCGCTATATTCCTAGCTATCATATTATTCTCTTATGGATAGTCTAATTTTTATTATTATAATATATATATATATATATATTAAATATATATATCTATATATATATATATATATATATATATATATATTATATATAATATATATATATATATAATATATATATATAATAGAGAGAGAGAGAGAGGAGAATGAGAGAGAGAGGAGAGCAATGTTGTTTTGAATTTGCGAGATATGTGGCTAATGTCGATCTAGGTTTTTAAAGCAAAAAAAATATCAAAGGATACCATTTCTGCAATCCGGAGGAATATTTATGCATTTATTTTTTAAATTTTTTAGATAGTATTGTTTATTATACATAAATGGTTGGTCTCCCAACTGTATTTGAGTACGAATGATTAAATCATTTCTGTAAATTTTATAGTTTCATATAGGAGTAGGGAATAATTAGTTGACTGGACTGACCAAATTCCTTTCTTAGTTTTTAGCAGACATTTTTTTTAGAAGTAGGTTTTTATTTTGAGTCAGTGTTTTACTGTATAATAATTTCATACAAATTATAGGTTCAAACTAAAACTTAAGCGATTCATTATAGAATATCTGCCCTGATGAAGCTCTGTAAACCTAATTTTGTTCTAGGAAGAAACTGATGCGAAAATTAAAATATAAGTGATTTGATTTGAACTTTGGGTGTAAAATTTTATTCATTTATACGACACTTGATAACTAATTTGAGTATTGCATGATATGTGCTCAAAGATGATTTTCAATCTGAGAATTTCTAATGTCACGAATTCCTATTTATTCATACTTACCTATGCCAAAGATAATTTGATTCTGATCCTTTAAAAATTCCAATTCTATTACTAGACAGTTAAAGGTAAATTCATCACTAGGTCAAATATTTAAATATTTTGTATATGTAGAATTTATAATATTCCTGTTCCTAGATGCATTTTAAATTTTGAGCACTACAAGTGACTGCTCTGCCTGCTTTACTGCCCATCCCCTGAGTGGATAGAAATTTCTTGAAGCTGTAGTCAGATAGGTTTATTCAATATGGATTTCGTTTTGAATTGAGTTTAAGATTATTTTTATAGACTTTTTAGTTTATTTTTTTTATGTACAAATTGCTACTTATTATTTTGCCAGCAAAGTTTAGTTAGGGACACATCAGATGTATATGTCTATACCAATAGCTCATAAAGTTGTATCTGTTTGACATAGTTGCCTTGCCATGTTGTTCCTGCATATATATACGGGTTCACACGTTCCTGGAAAGTCAGGGAATAATGTCTAGGAAAAAAATTGGTCTAGGGAAGTCAGGCAAGGCGTGTTTTAAGATATGCTGAAGTCAGGGTAAGATTTCCAAAATATTAGGGTGAGGGATATTTTTAAAATTTCAAACATAGGAAGTGAATGAGCCATGACCAAGTTACATATTTTTTGATATATATTTTTTCCTACTGTATAATTGTGGAATAAAAGATGTATTTGATTAGTGAATGAAAAGGAGGGCGAGGAATGAAATTCCATAAATCTACTTCTATCCTGTTTTCTTTCTGTTTTTATCTCACTATTACCGTACCTGATTGGCTTCCTATTCTGTTTTGTAGAGGTTGTTCGAGTTCATCCGTTTTGATTGTAAGGTGATTTGGTGTATGATGTGTTTTAGACTGTATGCATGACTTATGACTTAAGCTGTTTATATTTTTCTTTTTAGGGATTGTAGTACTTTTTGATTTTTTGATTTTTTGATTTTTTTTCAGTGAAGGTATTTATTATTTATTTATAAATGACTTCAAACAAAAAAAAAATCTAACTTTAACGACCAGTGGATTTGGTACGTCAAACTGATAACCTTACAGTTTATCGGTGGTTGGGTAATTAGGACGCTGATAGTTCAAGGCTACTGTAAAGTATGTAGAAAAGAATTTGATCCTATCTAACATGGGACGCCAAGCCGAAGTTTTATTCACATTCAAGAAGGGGAAACTCATTTGAATTTAATCAAACTCGGCAGGACCAACCATCATTGTAAAACTTTTTCGTTACGTGTTCTAATAATACAAATATTAGTGAAAGTGTGTGCCTGAAAATTATGCCAATTCCATCAACTTCTAATCATACTCAACCGTTGTAAATGAACCCTGAGTGTTTCTACTTAATAACACCAAAATCAGTTTTATCAACATCAGTTCATCTTTTTGCCATAAAAGATCGATGTTACAGGATCTTGAAATACTATGGCATTTAAAGGTGGTGGATGATAAAATGTCTTTAAACTTCGTTTGCAGATATAGGGGAACCATTAATTTAATGTTTCCAGTAGGCTGTAGCTTCAATTTACTGGGCTGCATGTAACCATCGTAAATACTGTCTTAACCATGGACTTGCCTCCAATTTTTCTAGAAAGCAAAAGCATACACTTTACTTTGCAGTGAAGCTCATTTCTACCCTTGAATTAAAATTCAAATATTTTTGGACTGGTGGGATGGTCTTTCTAAGAGAGTTGATTAGTTTTTTTTCTATAGTACCTGGGAATCAATGTTATCCGCGGAATTGTGGCAATTATTAAATTAGATGATATTTTTGGCATCGAAATGCGACAGTGGAAGGAGGGTTTTTCTATAAATTAAGCAATTTTAGTGGAGAATCTGAAAGAACATAGTCTCATTTCTTCTCCAAGAACAGTGCACAATGCTATACAGATCTCATTGAAAGTATTCATAAAGTTCCTATCACTCAATAAATGTTGACAAATATAAGAGCTGCCCATAGGAGATATGAAGAACATCTCAGAGTCAAAATAGAACCAAGAAGAAGAAAATAAAAAGGTTGAAAAAAGAAAATTATCCATACACGATCTATAAACTTGAAGAGCCGAGAAAGATGTTAAAAGAAAACTATTATATCAAAAATTCAGATGCTGAGAAGAAAAAGTTAACCTAATCTCCCCATTTAGAACTTCAACTTGTGATCACAGTGGACGTTATTCACTCTAGTCCATTAATGTAAGCTTTTAATTTTTAATTTTTTCTTTTTGTATAAATAAAACTTTACTTTTGGAAAAAATAAAAAAGGAGTGCGTTGGACGGGGGGGAAGGTATAGGCTGATTACTAAAAAAAATAAATTTTTTTTTAAATTCATCCATATGATGAACAGTTTCTAAGTAAATTTTCAATAATTTAATGTATGAACTGAGTAAATACTCTGCAATAATGATTAATAGATTTTTATACGCCAAAAATAACGAACACGCTGGTCACGGAAAATTTGCGGATTTGGTCAGGGGAAGTCAGGGGAAATCAAATTCAAAATTTCAGTGTGAACCCTGATATAAATGATTTAGACCAGGGACTTAAATGCAAGGTTTCTAAGTTTGCTGATGATACCAAAGTGGCCACCGTCAGTTAGGAATGTGGAAGGATGCAATATAGAATGTCAACATGATCTTGATAAACTTCTTTATTCTTGGGTGGGCAGATAAGTGGCAAATGAATTTAATAGTAAAAAGTGTAAAGGTTCCTCACCTAGGTTTCTCAAATAAAAAGTTTTAAACTAAAATATGAATGGGGATTAGCTTGAGTCTGTGGACCAAGAAAACGATTTAGGTGTGATTATAAAGCAGGAATTTGAAAGTAGCTAATCATGTTTGGAAGCTAGAAAACTTAAGATGCTGGGCATAAATAAATTGCAATGTTGTTTAACAAGAGCAAGGAAGTAATAGTACACTAAGTAATAGCTATGTTTAGGCCATAATAGAGATTGTTGCACATCCTGGGCCCCTTATTTAAAGAACGACTTAGATATGCTCTATGAGAGTGCAACGTAGAGCAACAAGGATGATTTCTGGGTTTGAGGGTAAGAGCTATGAGGAGAGGCTGAAAGAGTTTGGAATGTTTTCCTTTAGAAAGGTGATTTCTCCAGAGGGACATGAACAAGTTAAAACAAAATTTTTACATCCTATTGATATACAGAAACCAAGTACTTCCTTTCATCAAGTAGAGCACGGATGGGAGACCAGTGGGCATAATAAGAAAATTAAGAAACGCAATGCATCTTGACTATAAGAAAGCATGCATTCCGTAATAGGGTTTGTTACATTTGGAATGGTTTGCACAGGAAGTTGTTGAGTGTGACTCGATGGCAACATTTAAGAAAGGGTTGGATAGGTATATGGATGGGTTGGGTATCATATAGTAGATTTAGATGAAGCCAAATTGGCTGGTTTTTAGTTACAGTAGTTATTAATGTTAGACTGCATGTATGACCATAACTTAGTTATTAAGGCATGTGGATGGTTTGGGTATCATATATATTTTGTTTCTGAATAAGGGGTTTTTTTTTTTTTTTTTCCCCACAAAAAATTTTTTGTGTGGTGGATTTTAGTTACATGAATTTGACAAGCCTTAGAGTGCTTTGTGGATTTGCATGAGAGCATGTTTGGTAGTGGGTTGACTGGGACAGTCTCGATAGGTCCCTGTGGCTTCTTACTGTCCCTATATTTCTTATGTTACAGGTTTTGTAAATCCTGCAATTTTAGTTTCTAGTAAATTTGAAGTTCATAATATATCCCTAAGTAGGTCTATTTTTATGTTGGTATTAATGAAAGGTTTCTAATATTTTTTTCATGCTAATTAAAACAGCTAGAAATATGTAATATTCTATTACTAGAAAGTGCAGGGAAAATCAAATTTAGTGGATTAAAACATTTTAAAAGTAGGCTATCAAAAATATAATTATTCTTAATACACACAGGCTGCCATTTTTTATGAATACAGACTGATCTGAAAAGTCATTGATATAGATAAATATTGTTACTATTAATATATCAAGGAGTTGAAATTTCACCACTTATGAGTTGAAGGGTATAGGGAGCAGATCCTCCTGTATATTATGTTTATGTGCCATGCATTTGAAGAGGTAAATTCATGGCACGTAAACATTTGTCTATGGGGTGCTCTGCCCTAGTACCCCCTAACCTGTGAGTAGTGAGAAGTTTGCTTTTATTTCTTTTATCAATATTTATCAATGATATTGAAATATATTATTATTTATTTCGATAAAAAATGTTCTCCCTGTATAATTAAAAATTGTTTTTTAAATATGTTGAATGTTTTAATTTATTAAATTTGTTTCCTATTATTTTATCTACTTGTATAATAATATGTATAGCCTCTATATATATATATATATATATATATATATATATATATATTATATATATATATATATATATATATATATATATATATAATATATATATATATATATATTATATATATATATATATATATATATATAATATATATATATATATATATATATATATACTTATACCTATATATAATTAGTATATATACCTATATATATATTATGTATATATATAATATATAATATATTATATATATATATATATTATATAATATGTATATTATATATATAATAATATATATATATATATATATATATACTATATATATATATATATATATATTATATATATATATATTGAAAATAACCCCTTAAGTATTTCACACTGCTGCGATTGAACCTGGGCCCTAGCAGATGTCGCGTAAGTGTTTGATTACCACACGATGGTACTAAAAGGCGCGCAGAAATGTTTCCTGCAGTTGGAATATACCTACCCAACCAAAACAGGAACACAACACACTCTTCCCGTCCACACTCCGGCGTAGGGTCAAACAGAGCACCGCTCAAGAGTGAAAACATACCATTAACCGGAATATTATGTATGATAAGATAAGCACAACTGCTACAAAATTCATCAACAGTGTGATAGGTCATTGAAAAATAACCCCATAAGTGTGCGTCGTGGTTCCTGTTTGGTGGGTGGTATATTCACTGCAGGAACATTTCTCGCTCCTCTTCTTTTAAGTCCATCGTGGCATGGTCGTCAAACACTTAACGCGTTCATCTGCTAGGCCCAGGTTCAATCCGCAGTATGAAATTCTTAAGGAGTTATTTTTTCATACCTATCAGATGCAATGAATTTGTATCAAGTTTTGTCTTCATCATATATATAATATAATATATATATATATTGTATTATATATCCTATATATATATTATATATATATATATTATATATAATATATATATATATATATATAATAATATATATTATATATATATATATATATATTTCAAGTTCTTAGATTTAATTAGCACTGAAAAAAATAAAACCCTTCATAAATGCCTTATCAAAATTATAGAAATTGTAAATTTTTGTTTAAATAATTGAATTTCCTTTTCTGCTAGGATATAAAGGTTTGTTCAAGATTTTGTATTTTAGACTGTTTTCATTTTTGTCACATGTGCTCACAAATGATCAGAAATACTTACACATTCTTAGCACTATTTTTTGTGCAGAAACGAACATGATTGCTTATGCAGGTTTCTTTTGTTTACAAACAATTGGAATCAGTTGTTGTGATGGAGCCCGATGTATGGAATAAACAAATAAAAAAAAAAAGTTTATAGAGTTCAACGATTTAAAAGAAATTAGATTTAAAGCTGATTTTATTGAATGAAACATCTTCAGTTCAAATGGGCATACCACATAGTGAAAACATTATCATTTGATTTCTTTACAAATATATCAAGCAGGAAGAAAATATGAATACCACATAATAATTGGCACAATCTTATTTTTAAAGTCATTACTTACAAACCGTTCCTTATCCATTGTAAAAAAAAAAGAAAAAAAAATTTCCTGCCTGCTTCCTGCCACCATTTTTTTTGTAAGCAGATCCTAAATTAATATTAATTAATACCACATAGCCTCTTAATCCTGAGGTAATTGGTCAGGGAAAGTATTTGTATGGTTTCTGACCAAGTGGAAGGTGCAGGAATATTTAAGCCCAATAGCAAGCCCTGCTTCAGCGCGACGTAGTCGGAATGTTTGCCACCGTAAGGCGTGGGTTTGCATCCTATTACGTGGCTTTTCCAATGCGAGAAGCATGAGACGAGTGATTTGTTTGTGAATAGACTGTTCTGTTGTATGTGTCGGCTAGGGTTGTGATGTGTGTATTGAGATTAGTGTAATACACTATGCCATAAACTGCAATACGTAAATATTGCAGAAAATCTCCTAACAAATTTTTTGTGTCCGTGCCGAACTAGAACTCCGAACCATACTGAGAGGGAATCCTGTTCTTTAAGGTGAGCCAAAAAGCTCGCCTTACCCCTGAGACAAACGTGATATATATATATAATATATATATATATATATAGTATATATTATATAATATTATATATATTATATATTATATAATATATTATATTTATATATATTATATATATATAATATATCTAATATATATTATATATAATATATACTTATATATATTATATTAAAAGCTGCGTTTCCAGAAGCCCAAGTGCGCCCGTTGGATCAGCTGACAATTGTAACAATACTCTTATGCTTATATGTATCTATTTTATGAAATGATACGATATATTTAGTATCCTTAATATAAAAGTTAACTAAAATATTTAAAAACTTTTGGCAAGCCATTTTCGACATTTTTTGTAGAGAAATTTGATTGTAAACAAAGTATCCTTCTGCAGCCAGCCCGTTTACTAATTCCCGAAATCGAGGATTTAACATACGGCGTGCTTAACTTTGACATTAACTATGACGTAAAGAAAGTGCGCAAATGGGCGCTGGAAACGATGCATGTGCGCCTGTGTGCCCACCCGGGCTGCAGTCAGGCTTCTGGAAATGCAATATATATATATATATATATATATATATATTATATATATATATATATATATATATATATATATATATTTTTTTTTCTTCAGGTTTTCTGAAAAGCACCCGACCCATGGATATGAGGTAATTATTTTTATTATTATTATTATTATTATTATTATTATTAAACTTTTTATATATATTTTATACTCCATGCTTTTCTCAGAATTCAAAGTATAGTAAGCAGTATAGATATGGAAGCCATGAGAAGAGCAGAGACTCACCTTCTGCAAATTCACTACGCTCCTCTTCACCAGACTCACACTCCCAATCACCACGATACCATAAAAGTAAGTTGGTTAACTGTATATCTACTGTTGAATGATATCATTGCCATTTTGTAGAAAATATATTTGTTTACTAGAACGGAAGTATTTGAAAACCAAAAGTTTAAGACTTAATATTCGCAAGCTTAGGTCACTGTTTGAATATTTGATGTCTGATCTTTTTTCTAATGGTATATATATATATATATATATATATATATATATATATATATATATATATATATATATATATATATATATATATATATATATATATATATATATATATATATATATATATATATATATATATATATATATATATATATATATATATATATATATCTATCAGGGTTCACACTGAATCCTACTTTCCTTACTTTTTTTACTTTTTTCACCCATGTATGTTGAAGTTGAAGGAAAAATTCAAATCAGGATTGTTCAATATTGGAATAAGATTTTCTCTTTGAAAAACTTTTAATCAATGTAAGTATCCTCAGTTGATGAGTCTGGTTAAAGCTCTCCTCATCATTCTGTATGAAAATGCTGATGTTGAATGTGGCTTTTCACAGACTCCAGAACCAACCTTTCTCAGTCATCAGTTAGTTCATTACAGTCTATCAAAGATGGCTTAAAGCAATTTGGTTATGAAGTCCATAAGGTTGCCCATATCAGAGGACTTTTTTAAGAAGGGAATCAATGCTCATAAATCTTATTTAGAAAGATTGGAGGAAGAGAAACAGATCAAGGCACAACTTAAAAAACAAAAAAGAGCTGTTTGAAATGAAAAGGAGAGATTTTGAAAGGAAATCATAAGAAATGAAAGAAACTGGATCTTCAAAGAAAAATCCCTTCAGGAAAAAGAAGCTAAAGGTGCAAGAAACCTCAATAACTACAATTCCCTGATTGAAGAAGCCAATGTAAGGATTAAGAATGCATTAAAGATTGATTAATGGCATGAAAGGACTACAGATAGGACAGATCATGCTTGAAGCAGCTTGCAAAAAAGTTGATGAGTACCACTGCTTTGCATGAAATAAGAAATGAGCAAAAGAAGATTGAGAAAGTAAAGAACCAATGCTCGACTACTACTGTGCAAATCAAGCAAAACATAGTAGAGAGACTAAATAAAAAGTTATTCTTGTAATCATTGGAGAATTTGTCAGTTTTTTTTCATTTTTTATCTAATTAATTCTATCATTACATTTTTTCAAATTGTTATTTTTTATTTTTTTCAGTTTGTTAATGTAAACGTTATTTTAAAGAAAATAAAAGGGAGTAAAAGACCCAAACCTCATCCAGGGTTCCAGCTGAATTTGTTAGCTTACCTACAATTAGCTTTCTTCAATTAATGTAGCATTGAGAGAAGGATTAAATTTTAAAGATTGCAAATACATGCAAAGTTTTAATTATTTTTGTGAACATAATTTTAATGAACAATATAAAAAAAACTCATCCAAGCTTAATTTTTGGTAATATAGTTTTCATTTCTATTAGTATTAAATTGGAAACAAAAATAAGTTTGATATTTGAACTGGAGTCTGAAAACATTTCAACAGAAACCTCATCCGGCACATTTGGTTGGAGATCAAAAAAAAATCCAGTACAGCAAAATAAACATGAAAGTTTAGCAAATATGTAGGAAAAATATTAGTATATACCAAAAAATAAAAGAATTAATATTTTAGCATTAAATTTTCTCCTACTTTTAACCTACATTTTGAAATTTTTTCCTACTTTTTCCATACATTTTCATTAAAAGTTTATTTTTTGATCCCTAAAAGTGTGTATGACCCCTGATATATATATATATATATATATATATATATATATATATATATATATATATATATATATATATATATATATATATATATATATATATATATATATATATATATATATATATTAGGATTATTATTATATAACTTTTTAAAAAAATTCTTAAAACAATGGTATGCACAGATGTCAGTATCATGGTCTAATGTTATGGTTAAAATTTCAGAGATATAAACCCCCCCCCCCTTCCCTACCCCCCGTGTGCATACTTTTTTTTTTGTTTTTAAAGAACATAACCAATTTCACCCACTACTACATATCTGCTTTTGATGAAAATTGGTGTATAGGGTCATTTTACCTTGTAAAGCTACTGGTTCAAATATAAATGTTCTGCAACAAATATATTTTGAGTTATGGGGGTCCAAGTGTTTCTCACCCATTTAATTTCTTGGGCCTATATTTACTTTAATTTTCAAAATAAATCAAACAAATTATATATATTCGGAATCAGAAAGACCAGACACATTTAGTGATGGTAATGTTTTGATTCTAGAATGAACAAATAAAAAGTTAACCCATTTTAAAAATTTCCCCATTCCCCTTCCCCTTGGAAGGAAAAATTGTATATATATATATATATATATATATATATATATATATATATATATATATATATATATATATATATATATATATATATATATATATATATATATATATAAAGAAGATTTATATATATATATATATATATATATATATATATATATATATATATATATATATATATATATATATATATATATATATATATATATATATATATATATATATATATATATATATACCTTTTTATATCTGTATATATAAAAATTATAAGAATAATAATATAAATAAATAACAATAACAATGGTAATAATAATAATACAATTAAAAAAATTAAGATGATAAACAGGCTTCCACACCTATCTTGAATAGCTTCTTTATAAATTACAACTCTATATATATATTCGTTAATGTTAATTTAATATATTGTATACAATTTCAATATTGTCATCTGATTAATTTTTTATGACTTTAAATACAGAAGACAAATTATATTCAGTAGTATAACAATTATTTAATCAGTAGGCTGGGTTATAGTATTTAAAATTTTAAGGGAATATAATTAATTGTAAGTTATACTAATTAATCAATTATTAAAAAAATTAATTACATCTTTATAATTAGTACATTATACATTTGCTTTATGAATGCAAATAATATTAATAATGATATTATAATGTTTTAACAAATGTATAGTTAACATATAACAAATATGTAGTATGACACGATCCAGGTCCTGTTAAGTTCAATGACAAGATAATATATTTTGGAGAGATTTTTAAGATTCAGATATGACTTGATGGGATTACAAGATTTTACTAAGATTTTCTTAATATATCCTAGAGAGCCATTTCTTAATGCTAAAATGCTATTAGTTAAATTAGTTATTTTAGTAGTAATAGTTTAATTATAAAATACTTGCTGTAGGGAAAAGCATAAAGAAAATTAGTAAAAATAAATAAATAAATTTTGTCAGCTAAGGAATGACTACAAGAAACGTACAGTGAAAGTTTAAGGAACAACAAAGAGAGCTTCAAGAAATAAAGTAGAAGAACTATTGATCAAGTCGATCTCACAGGAGAGCATATAACAAGATTACTACTCAACCAACAACACCAAAAATTGATGGACTCCTAGGAGGTTCCTAAGCAATCACTTACGACTAAGCGTATATAAAAAAAGAACTAATTAAAGGGACACTGGACAGGATCCTTAGGATTCTACTACAACCTCATCAAATACAACAAATGACCTCAACAAGACAGTGCCGTACAGGCAAACCCTTACAGCAGAATTGTCATGAACAATCATGTGAATTTTGTAAGGTGTGATTTTATAGTCATCCACTACTATTTTAATCATGTTGCATATATTACTTGAGGTATGTGCTTCCGGAAATGGCTTCACTCGAAGGACATCCCATGACTGACTGACTAGTTTTCATCAATGCAGTTTGCTGTTAAGCTGAAACAAATTTATATATATTTGGTAAAGATCATTGTTAATCTAGTTGCATAAAAATTTAAAAAAATGGCATATTTGAAGTTTGAACTATTTACAGAAACATGTTGTGTTAACTGAAATTTAACTCTATACAATTGAATAGAATCAATACTCAATAGATATGTTTATTACATGTAATAAATTGTAAGTATTTATAAAAATGAAATTTAAAAACTCACCAAGTTAATAAGTAATAACAATAAGGTTTCAACTTTATAAAGTAGCTTGTTACTTATTACCTGATGAATGATGCATCAGCATTTGTCCAAACGTCTGTTATGAAGCCTAGATTGCTTGTTTCATTAATTCTCTTTATGATTTTGGTCAAAACTTTGGAATGCATTTCAGGAATAATAATAGTAGAGAAACACTTTCTGGATGGCAGTTCATAATTAGGTTTGAGCAGTTTTATGAGTAATGAAACCAATATCTTCAATAATCAGAAACAGCTGTGAATCAATCTCTTATCATTTCACCAATAGCAATGCGAATTTTTTGGGCTTGAGGACTGTTTATTTCCAAAATCTTTTTAAGTTCATATGTTTTTTCTAAAGTTCTTTGAGAATGTGATCTGCCTGATATTGATGCTTCACAATCAACTTGTCTTTTTTTGCTTGAGCTCTCTCCTGCAATTAATTGTTTTTTCATATCGGTTGTAGTAAAAGTTTGTTTTGCCACCTTGTGGTAAAATTTGATTGCATAGGTTACACATCACAGTTTAATCATCGTTAATTTCAAAAATCGCCAAATGAAGCTTATGGCCTGTTCTTTGTGGGACATTGTAGCAGGACTGGGGAGTCTGCAAAAAAATATACACCAAAACTGACTACAGAGTCTGCATTTTTCCTTTGTTGGCACTTGACTCCTCCAATTTTAACAGTTCAACTATAACTCGGGCTATTTATATTTTAATATTATATATATATATATATATATATATATATATATATATATATATATATATATATATATATATATATATATATATATATATATATATATATATATATATATATATATATATATATTCTACTATTTCATCAGGCTACTTTATTAATTATGTGCAATTAAAAGGTAGTAGCAATAGCAAAATTACATTTGAACAGTTAATTTTTGACATGAATTTAATGTAGATAAATTTCTATGCTGAATTTATTCTTAGAAATAAAATGGCATCTATCAAGTCCTCTTGCATAGATGAACGAAGGTCAGATTTAATGAATTGAAGGGCGGAAAACAATCTCTCAACACAGACCTGTGTTGTTGGTAATGCTGTCAGTATTCGAGCTGCATCTTGAAGAATTTCAGGAAACATATTTATTGCTTCTTGGACAGATATTTTAGATGTTATATCAATTTTTTAGACCTTTATGACATCAAAAATTTCAGTTCTGAGTTCTGCATACTTATTTGGAGGGTTATCTTCATCTTGAGTAGAATCTGCAAATGTATCTACACAATGTTTTAATTTTTTCTTTGACATCAAGCTGTCTTTCAAAATCACTATCTTCACTTCCCAGTTCTGGAGAGGTAGATGATTCTTCAGCTTGAGCAGTATCAGAAATTTCATCAATTCCTTTCATTCGGATGACTAATTCACATAAATATGTTTTTCCCTTCTGTATTTGGCTTTCATCTAAAAGAATCCTATTTAGGATCAATAAAAATGGCAGCCAGTAAGTAGTATATCATTATCCATGATATTCTTTTCTCTATTTTCCATTGAATTTCTTATGCTGTCTGCCAACATTCCTCCTATATGTCTTGATTTATTTGTAAGATTTATCCATTACTTGAAAAATGATCCTGGAGAAAGTGAGGTTTCTTGCAACCTTTTTGTTACAATATGAGGATGTTTGAGTATTGATTCAAGTCAAACTACATCCTCCCACTGATGTTCTGTCATTGTTATGTTAGGATTTGCCATATCTTCCAGAACTGGTTTCAACTCCCAAGAGTCTTTCAATCATGAGAAAAGTGCTAGACCATCTTGTGACTTGGATCTTTTATGGCATCCTTACCTGCTCGACGCTAAAGCACACTATCCACTTTTGGTGTTCTTGCAGCAATGACAATATTCCGCACTCTTGACACTAAATTTGCAACATGATTTTCTTTTAAGCTTTCATTAATGGCCAACTGCAATGTATATGCACTGTACATTGCATATGCATGATATTTGAGAAATCAGTCACTTCAGTTACACGTTTCATAAATCGTATCTAACTCATTATTTTCTTCACTCACTGCAATATTTTCCATTTCCATGGATTCATTTAATTTTTCCAGAGCTTTTATAATGTTTGAGGCATTATCAGTGACTATAGCTAGGATTTGTTTTTTCTCAATTTCATAATCCTTAATAACCTCCTCAACAAGACCACGAATAAAACTACTTGCATGTTGCGCCCTTGTATCTGTTTCTGACAAAGTTCTCACCCATAATTTTGTGTTATCACTCAAAAACTGAATGTTTATAGCTAAATAATTTCCAAATAATTTCTCTTCAAGGCTCTCTCCTCCCCCTTCTTTGTTCTAGCTGACACACCAATTGGCTTCCCGTCTTTCTGTCGTTCATTAGTAAGTTTTGCCTCTCTAAGCCTTTTCGCAAAACATATCACAACCCTCTTCAACCTGTCTCATCCATTTTCGCTCCAGCACAGCCTGAGTCATCCGCGTTATGGCGCAGGACTATGTCACCATCCAAATCTCCCATATCCTCTATCACCTTCTTTATACACTAGTATCCAGAGTCATTTTTAAAAATACAAAATTTGGTTGACAACACGCTTCCCAATTTGACTCCCGTTTCATTCTCAAACTATTCCTTATTTCTCTAATTATTCTTGTTCGTTATTGCATTACTATTCAGGTGATACTCAATTAACTATTCAGGGCTTCTCTCAACGTTTTTTTATCATTTACTTTATTTCTCTTCTATGAGCACGCTCCCTTTGCTTCTTCCCTTGGCTACGCTGAATCAACTGTTTCCTCAATCTATGAGCTATATAGACTAGTTTTATTATTTCCAAACCTTTTTACTAATGCGTTAATTGTCAAAGAGAACAAGAAATCAGTCGTGTTTTGTTATTCCATGTCTTCTCAATTAGTCCTCCACCGAGCTCTCCCATATCTTCCTAGGTTTTCCTCCGTTCTCGTTCCCTCAGGTCTCCACTCCCATCTCTTTCTTTCCATCTCCCTCTTTTTGCTTACTCTCATGGTGTTTCCCACCACATCATTCTGGTGGTCATTCTATCTTTTTATTTCAATTATACCATCACTCCAAACTCCTTCTCCTAGTTTTTTTTGATTCTCTGTCTGTTCTTCTAGTCTTTTCCCTATTATACGCTCTCAAAAACGTACCGTAACATCTCTCCGACTGTATTCTACAATCTTCTTTTGTGGTAGTACTCCATGTCTCTGCATATGGTAAAATCGCCGGTGGTTACACAGCCACCCCCACAAAGTGATCACCCTTTTCACCCCCAACGAGGTTCTCATTGTCATCCTTTTAGTACATGGGATGATTTACACTTTCTCTACAGCTCCCCTTCCAACTGACTATCCAACTTCGTGATCTCTTGTACATGTTCCTTCATTCTCTTCCAAATTAATAACTCCATCCTTACATTTCTCCACTATCTTTATCTCAGTTCCTACTCCACCTTTCGTTTTCTTAGCTCTTTCCCTCCTTTTTTCGTACTGACCACATGATCTTCGTCTCTTTCTGTTGTCATAGTCAAACCGGCCTCTCTAAGCCTATTCGCAAACATTTATCACTACCTCTCTCAACCTGTCTCCCTCTTCGCTTCCAGCACGTCAAAGTCATCCGTGTATGCTAGAATATTATCATCCGCTTTTAATACTCCAATATCCTCTCTCACCTTCTTATCATTAACATTCCAATTTATGATTATCAAAACTATAAATTGGGGTAAAAACAAGTTTCCTGTTTAACCACTTCCCACCTCAAACCGTTTCCTTATTTTCTCATATTTCTGTTCTTACATTTTCATTTACTATTCCCAACAAACGTATCCCAGTGTTTCTCCTCTCAACTTTTTTATCCATTACATTATCTTCTTTAGCATCTCTCCCCACAGCCTCTCCCTTAAACCATCTGAAGTCAAAAGCTTTCCCAAATTCTAGTTGAAAGTCTATTTGACTATTAATGATTATAGAGCCCCATTTCTTTTTCTAAAGATAGGTAAAATTGTAAAAGAAACAAGAGTTCGTCGTGCTTCTGTTCTTTTAATCAGTGCTGCTTTCCTTCCCAGTTCTCGGGCTTTTATCTACCATTCCTAGCCTTTACTCTCCTAGTTATTCTCTCATATGTTTTTTGCCAAGTGGTCCTAGCTAAGGACAATTTTCCCCTGTAGTTTTTGCAGTCTCCTTTATCTCCTTTCTCCTATATTAGGAATTATGATTCGACTTTCTCAAGCATCTTTTTTAAGAGTTTAATAGCTATTTTGAACAATTTTAGAAAACTTTTTTCATTTTCTCTCCTCCCTCTGTTTTATTAGTTCTATATAAGTATTCCATCTTCTCCCTCTGGTATGCCTTTTCTTACCGTCCCTCAACTTCTCTCAGAAGCCACACTCCACTCTTCCTCCATAGTGATCTCTTCCCTTTTTCATCCTCCTATCCTTCAACTATCTTTTCTCCCTTTACCTCCACCTGTCCATTCACATTTAACAGCTCTCTGAAGTACTCCGTCCACTTCCAGTTTATGTCTGTTGATTATCAAAAAATCACAATAGCTCCCTTCTTATTAAATTATATGCCACACGTTTCCTCTATGAGTGATCCTATCTGTACGGTTGATGGGACAGTCTAAAAATCTGTGTTTCTTTTCTGCCCTCACATCTTCCATCATTTCTTTCGCCTTTCTCTATGCTGAATCCATTGTTACTCCAGGTATCACTTTCACATTCCTTATTAGCCTACTATCACACAACATTGATTATTGTTTATTATATAGATCTTATAGAATTCTCCTGTGATCTGGTCACAACTATATTTCGTGAACCAATGTGAGTCCCTGTGTTGGAAAAGTAGTTCAGGATCCTCATTCCCTTCTTTAAACAGGAAATCCAACAACATCTCTTTCCTTTCAATATGTTCCTTATCTCTACTATACTCCACTACTGTCCCAACATTTTCACCACCTCATCTCTTCTCCTCTCCAATCTTTCATTGAAATCTCTAATCAGCAACAAAACATTCCCCTTTCTTCCTCAGTCCTCCACCATTCGTCCTCCAACATTTCCATGAACTGTCTTCTCTTTTCCCTTCTCTGGGTGTCTTTGTGTGCGGTTAAAAAAGACCTAGAGATAGTAATATACTCTTTCCGCTTAAGTTTTTAAAAAAGTGCACCTTTACAAGGTCTTTTAGCATTTATTTTTCTTTAATTTGTCTTGTGGACACCTTCGGCTGACTCTTTCTTGAAGTGCTCCTACTCTGAAACTTCACTGATATCCATCATCTACTCTCTATTTATATATTATACATTATTCCTCCTCACATATCTCTTCCTCTCTCTTCCTTTTCTTCCTTCTCTTTCGCAATCTCCTCGCCATTCCAATCACAATCAATCCTTCCTCTTTTCATATCTTCCAAATCTCCTCCCTCCTTTCCACCATGACGTAATATATTAAGCGTCACGCATCTAATTTTTAAAAATGTTAATTGCTACAAGGTTTCCTTATGAGGGTGCCAATTAATAATGTTTCCCGAAGCGGTCTCTTAGACTCCGTTAAGTCTAATTCTACAGTAGGCTGTTACTTGCAGTATTACAAAACTTATTCCTAGTGTGTCAGTGTTTTTGTGGGCAGTGTCTTCTATGCCTATCTTCTTGTCCCTCTTCTAGTCAGAGTTCATTAGGGCGACCCAGGGGAATGCTCAAACGAAGAAAGCACATAGAGTATAGTGGACTTTGCACCCCCATTTTATAACTAAATTATATAATACACAAACACAATACACTTTATTATATGTATATATATATATTATATATATTTATATATTAAGGTATTATATATTATGTTATATATTATACATATAAATAGTACTTCATACTAACTCTTATTTTATTTATGAATATTAAAGTAATTTATTTATATTGACTTTATTATTTATATAATACATTATTATATATATTAGTATTTATTATCTCACAGATGACCGTAGTATTGTCAAATAATTGATTATAATATATAATGTAATATGTGATTAGTTATATATTTAATAAAGCAGTATATTATATATTATAATATATATAAAACATATATTTAAGTTATATTTTATATATTTATTATACACTTTATTAATTTTCAAGACTATACTATTTTTTAATGTATATAGGATATCTATAAAGCAAGACAATATAGAAAAGCGCACTGATGGTCTTCTTGAGTATTGAAAAGGGAGTCATATAGGTGAGGTTTACTTTTGGGTTGACTAGCAATGGCTCCTTGACAGTATACATTAATGAGCTTACTTTATAGAGCTGTAGATAAGTCCTCTTAAGATTTATAAAAAGAAGTAATGAGAGGAGACCAAATATATTAAGGGTCTATTGGAGAACTAGGGACACTCAAACCACTCCATTTGTGGGTTGATTACTCCAATACGGGGTTTTTATTTAACAGTAACACCTCTTTTAATCTCCTTCTTTATTCACAACTCTAAATAACCTATAAATTTGTAATACTAAGAATTATGTTCACTTTATATTTATTTTCATTTAAAATCTATCTATTTAACATAATAATGTTATCTCAAATTATAGGATATTCAAAAGAATAAAGTATACCATTAAATTGTTGTTTATTGTCAGGTTAAAATAGTATTTAAAACATTATATTCTAATTAGTTGTTTGAAAATTTTAAAAATAGAGAGCAGGCTTTCACAAGGGAAACATGATACACGCTGTCAAAAGAGGTAATAGCGGCAGCTCGAATGTAATCCTTACTATTTTAAAAAACATGAAGTTTGAATATTTTAAATATAACTGATTAAACCTAAAAGCAGTAAAGGCAGTAATATAATCATTTGATTGGTAAAATATTATCTATTACTTTATAGTGTTATTATTATATATATAATAGGTTAAATCAACCATCTTTCCGTTTTTTTAACTGATTTACTATTCTTTTTAAGGGTATCTTGTTTAAATTTCAGTGTTTTTTATTATCAGAAAATTGAATATTAGGTAATTATAAAATATGTACTATCATTTATCATTTTTCTTTAAAAATTTGAGAATTCCTTATAATATATAATACAATACGGGGGCACCACTCTGGCTTTTTTGTTTACTTTAATTACATATACTGTATCAATACTAATGTTTATTTAAATAATATTTTTATAAAATTAAAGTGTAAATAATTATTAAAATATAAGTTAATTAATAAGAGTATAAAAATATAATCGTCAATAAATATATTAATCATAGTGTTATTATAAATAATAGGGCTGTCCTTGCAAATCAGCTTCAGTGATTTATCATAAGTAATTTAAGTAAATCTATTACCGGCGAAAAATTTTATTTTTTAATTAAAATAAATATTGAATATTAATGGTTAAGTAATGAAATCTTAAAAAGGAGAATGACCTAGGCGTTATTCTTATTTAGGCCGAGTAGACGTACATATAGGTATTGTATTATAATATTGTTTCATATTCCGCGTTGCGTGTAGATATTATGTACAGGTTGCTTCTTAGGTTGAAACAATTGCGAAGAAAGTTTAGGTCGCTTAACGGTTCTGACAATAGGAACCTTGTATTTTGTGCCGAGGGTTAACCTTATCAAATAATATATTTATAGCTATAATATATATATATATATATAATTATGTGGATATATATATATGATATAAGTATATATATATATATATCCTATGGGTAGCCTCCATTACCTACTCTGCAACCCTGGTATAAGGTATTGAATATATATATATATATATATATAGTCTAGTATTATAAAATATAATATTATAATAGTAGGTAAGTGAGTGGAGTCATGTCTAGGCTAAAGAAGAAAATTTTAGCTTAGGTCTCCTACTGAGGCAGCTTATATATAATATGATCTAGATGAGTAGGACAAAAAGAATGAAGTTCAATCCAAAGTAATGTATATATATATATATATATATATATATATATTCAAAACTTCCAATTTTTCCAATAATAACTCTAGCGTTGTTATTCCCCAAGGTATCAAAAGATTAAGTTTGATATGACTATGCATCAGACAGATGATTCATCAGATACTCAGAAACGCTATATTGAAGAAAATCGGTTTTTTAAAACTACTGAAGTTGGCCACTGGATATGTGGCTTCGTTAAAACTAAGACCAGGTAAATGGCAACCTGCCAAACACATTGCCCATTATAAGAGTTGATCTTCGAAGTGTAATTCTACTGTGGTGAGAAGGTGTAAAGCTTGCTTACAAGTGTAGTCTATCTCACTACTGACTGTGTGAGACTGTTAAGTGTATTTGATGTTGAGCATAACGATGTTTTGTGACCTTACTGAAGATGTCTCTCATATGGGCGAGAATAGTTTAGGTCAAGGGTATTGTTCTGATAGGAGATACATGTTATATAGTTGTTTAAATAAAAAAACTAACTACCCATATCCAGTACTCAAATGAGAAAATCAATCTCATATGACTATTTCAGGCACTCTATCATGTAAATAGTTTGACCTTCAAAGGACCCTGTAGGGGTTCCAAGATTGTAATTGTGTGGTGACACCCAATGCGATTCCTCAATTACCTATAGTGTTCAATTCAGTTCACCATTCGGGTTCCGCAGGTGAGAACACCCCTTAATAATGATAAGACTAAGCATTTAGGGCTTATATGCTTTCAAGTTTCAGCCGCGCTCAGGGGAGAGGCTTATAATAGGCGTACAGGCTTTGTCTGAAATATACATCATATTTTTAACATGTTGTTGATACTTGCCCTAATATCCTTGGAAGTCCAATTGAATGGGTTCCAAAATTTTCTCCCGGGCCTTTAGGGCAAACTTCATTTTTCTTGTAGGTTAAGTTGGTAAGGCACTATGTAGGCCAGACTTCATTTGAGGCTTTAGGTGTCACCATATTTATGTACTAAGGCCACCCTCATAAGGCTCTTAAGGCACAATACTAACCTATAAGACATTTCACATTCATTGGACTCACTGTCACTCTATACATTTTAGGCACTCATGTAATTTGATGGTTCACTACACTTAAGGCGAACTACACCTAACCCCGTGGCAACTCGAGCTTTTTGCACTCATTCTAATAGTTGTTATTATACTCATTATTAGAACACTAATAGAATCGTAAATTCGAACCTAATTTAAGGATGATTACCAACATTTGCTAGCTTAACGAGTGAATTTGGAGAGAGGACCATCAAAAAAAGCCATTCAAGTAACTCTCTTAGCTTGTCTGTGGCAAAATATATGATACCCTAAATGGTATATTTTTGCATGAATGTGCAAGATGTTCTCTGAAAAATATTTTTTCGAATGAGTTTTTTGAACAATAAACAATGTTGAAGTTTTAAAGAAGCAATCTATAAAAAACAAAAGAAAGAGGGCAGTAAAAAGTCAACAACCACCTATATTAGGTTAACGAGTAACTTCAAACCTAGAGAGAAGAGTTAGCTTGAGGGCGTCAAAAGGGAGTTCCACCCTTGAGCATCCCTGGGTGGGTCTAACAGGTCCCCTTTGACTGTGCCAATTTGACACCGACCAGAAGATGCCAGTCACAAGAGGTACCCTGGAATGATGAAAATTAAAAAATTATAAATAGATTTTTAGAAAAAAAAAAATTTTCGGAGATTGAATTAGTTCTACTGAGCCCACATTTAGTATTGAAGATGTATTAATGTATATAAGTGTTTAAGTAAAATGTTATATGTTTCTAAAATATTAAGGAAAAAAAAAAATCAAATAATTTCGTATAAAATATATATTTGATATTTTAAGTTTATATGTCAGTTAATAAAATAATAATTTTCCAAATAGCATATCAATAAGTTTTGAAACATATTATAGTGCATAAAAAAAAAGTTTCTCAAAATATTAAATTTCTTCAAAATGTGCGATTTAAATAGATGTGATGCTAAATGTAGATATAGAAATTTTTTAAATGGATTAGTGTGAGTGTGATTAGAATGCTTAGATAAGATTTGTGTAGTAGAGTCATGATGATTGGTGTGTGCTATAAATTTGTTAATTAAAAAATAATTTAAAAATATTAATGTTAATAACTGATTGACTAGGAATATTAACAAAAATCAAAAATTACCAATTTAGAATAAAAATAATGTTATTAAAATTGATTTTACCTAACAATTACGTTGCATGGTATTTAAATCAAGATTAATTGAATAAACTAAAAATAAGAAATACGTTCTCAAACTCACAACGTATCCATTTGAATAGCCGTATTCTATCAGATCCGTTAATGATGTTCCTGCAGCGCACGCAGATGAATATTCACCTATGAGAAGCGGTTTGTCAAGCTGATAATCACTCGCCTTTACCTATTCATAAATTTTTTTAAAAAATATCAAAGATATTAAATGAGATAAAAGAAATAGAGATTAAATGACATAAAAAGAAATAAAGCTATTAAATGACATAAAAGAAATAAAGAAATTAAATGACATAAAAATAAATAAAATATGTTAAATTACATAAAAAGAAATAAATATGTTAAATGACATCAACAAAATAAAAACTATTAAATGGATATAAAAAAATTAAAGATATTTAAATGACAATAAAAGAAATAAAGATATTAAATGACATAAAAAGAAATAAAGAAAATTAAGTGACATTTAAATAAATAAATATATTAAATGACATAAAAAGAAACAAAGACATTAAATGACATAAAAAGAAATAAAGTTTTTAAAAGACATAAAAAGAATAAAAAATTACAAAGAATGACATAAAAAGAAATAAAGTTATTAATTGACAAAAAAAGAAACAAAGAAATTAGATCATCATAAAAAGAAATAAAGATATTTAATATATTTAAGGATGAAGATAAAGATGTAGTTGTAAGGAATACCTAGTTTCTAAGAGTGGGAATTAAAATTCAGGAATAGAAATTCTAATCATACGGTATATGTTGAGCTGTCAATGGAGTTAGGTACTAAACATTGTTATATTTAACTCACATCAACTCTCTAATCCCCCTCCCCCTTCGAACTCTCTAGCTCTAGGGCTAAAGGGGAAAATTGCGGGGAAAAAAGAAATGTAGGTATACAGTCAAATTCTATATCTCAAGTAAGAATAGAAAGGCAGCTAAGAAAGATTAAGTTATTTATAGATAAGTAGAAGAATATTTTTCAAAATATTTGATTAATTCCTCTTCCCCATAATTGTGCTCAATATAGTGAGACATTCAAAGGTACTAAATAAGAGAAAAAATAATAATAACTAATTAATCTAAAATTAATTAAATTTCTATGTACAAATACAACAGGTTTTAATTAAGAACTTTAAACAGGAGGAAACTAAAGATACCCACTAAAGAGTAATTAAAGGAGAGACAAAAAAAAAATACCGTGAGGGTGTACAATAAATTGAACTCACATAACTAATTTAAATGAAGGACAAAAAAATAATTAACGATGAGGTCTAAAAAAATATTTAATTCCCAATATGAGATATAATCTAGATCATTAGCTTTTTGAATAGCTAGAAAATAGGTAGATGGAAAGAGAATCAAAATAATAAATGTAAAATGAAAGATATATTAAAAAAAAATTAATAAGGGAACTATAAAGACCCCAACTAAATTGAAAGATCATAAAATCAACAAATTGTAAAAATCAAGGTTTGATCCACTAATAATAATAATAAATAATAATAATAATAATAAAATAATAATTTAATAATAATAATAATATTAATTAATAATAATTAAATTGATTACAGTACATAATATAAAAAAATATAATTTAATTTGATGAGATGACAGTATAATAAAATATTATTAAATAGGAGTAATTTGGCAATACGAATAATTTACATACTAATTAGGATTATAGACTTACGACAACATCGATTATGGAATTACGCAACCCTTACTTGATAGGAAATTGGATGAATGTGTAATACTTTGGTACTTAAATTTAATAATAAATAATAAATTTAATACAAAAATAAACATATTTAAAACAACATTTTTATTTATTATTTTATTTTAATTTAATTATTTTGATTACGTAGTCAATAAATAAAATTAATATTTAAATGCTTGGAATAATAATTCGGATCTTCGCCAAAAAATTTAATATTATATGAAATATGTATAAACCAAAAAATAAATAAAGTTATTATGAATAAGGATAGGGTTGCCAAAATAATTAGGGTTGCCAAAAAAGGTTAACAGGTCAAAAAAAAAGGTCAAGGTAAAAAAAGATAAAGGTCAAAAAAGGATAAAGGTAAGTCAAGTTTACAATAAATACAATAATAATAATAAATAAGAAGTTGCATCTACAGGCTTATTAATACTGACATCCTTAAGGAGTATCCGGTAAATAAATAATTTAATCGTCAATTGGTAATAAAAAAGTAATAATCAATAATTATAAGATCAAGATGAGTTAAGAAACAAGAACAAATCTGAGAAAGGAAACCCCCTAAAGAACAAGATAATTACTTATGAACAGTTGTAATAAAAAAATAAGCAATAGATAGATCAGATGGAAAAAAATTAATATCTTAAGAATGCCAATATAATATTAATTTGAGAATAACATAGTAATAAATAAGGTAATGTCATAAATTATGAACACTCTCCCTACTATTCATATAATAATAATAATAATAATATAATAATTTGATTGATATTATATATATAATATAAATTTATAATAAAATAATATAATATAATAATAATTAATAATAATTTAATTATAATAATATAATATATAATAATAATAATAATAATAATATATAATTAATAATTAAATAAATAATATAATAATAATAATAATAATTTATAATATATATATAAAGCATAATAATAATATAATAAATATTAATAATAATTAATAATAATAATTATAATTAAATTAATAATTAAAAAAGAGTTAAAATTACTTTTTTTATATAAATATAAGGAATATTGGAAAGATGAATATATATATCCGTTGTACGATATATTTTGTCATTTTATGTTAACCCATAAAGTTAGTTATGGTTAATGCATCGTTAGAAATAATAAGTTAATATTTATATTTTACATTTATTCTTTAGTTTTTAGACATTTATTCTCATATTTATTCATCTGTGTATATTTCTAAATTTGTATCTTTTTATATATCTGAAGCATTAGAAATTTTGATTATATTTTGTTGAATATATATTTTTAAATTTATCACTGATTTATTTTAGGTATGGCTAAACAACTGCGCTTTTGAAGAAAACTTTGTTTGCATTGCATATTTCAATCACATCGTTAGAAGAATAATTTTACTTCTCTTTTTTTTTTTTTTATTTTTATTTTTTTTTTTTTTTTATTTTTATTATTTGTCATTTATTTTATTATTAATTCAGTTTTATATATCTCATTCTGTCTATTATTCCGTATATGGGCATGTTGTAATTTTATATATTCGGTTTGGACATTTTCTACATTATTTATTTCTATTGGATTTTTAATTTAATTTAGATTAATTTAACGTTTAGTTTTTTTTTTTTCATTTTTTGATACATTATACCGGTTTTAGACTAATTATATTATAGATCAATCTGTACATTATCGTATTTTGAATACCTTTCCTTTTTAATATACATAATTTACGTTTTTTTAGACCATTAATTATTAAGTCGTTCGTAAATTCTTTGTACATATCTTTTATACGTGCGAGTATTTGGTCTTCATAATCCATATGCGCTCCTAAGTTAATGAGTAGTTTTAAGGACATTTGAGGTCGGAGAACGTTACCTGAGGTAAGGTTACCTCATGAAGAACAACTTATTACATGACATTTTATAGCTCAACTGCAGGTTGAAAAGAGCAATTTTGAGTCCAGAAGATGATGTCACCTCACCACAAAAACGGAATAGAGCTCGAGGAAATAGTTCTTTTAAAATCATGCTTTTTAATTTGTTTCTCGGATTAATGCTGTAGGTACATTCTCCATCTAAATAGTTATACAAGTTATCAAGCTGGCTGTCGCCTCAAACAAGTATTACTGATCCTTCTCCGCTGCGTGCACCTATCAACCGAATATGTTCGTAGGACATCCCACCTGGGATCGGTCGTTATAGTATAAGTGACCACCTTACATCGGTCCGGTTGTCCATTCGTTTTAGATTCATTCTTAGGCTCTGCGCAATTTATGATCCTTGGAAAATGAGGCCGTATTCCTTTAGTTAAAGTAATACCAAAGTATGAAAGGGGATTTCTGAAAAGCCAATAGGAATTTTATCATTGATATAACGGTAAAAATAGCGCCAATTATTAATATACTTTCAGTATTTAGATGGTTAAATTACCACAATTATTAAACTATTTTGATGAAACAGATTTTACTCGGGATCTTCATTCGATGATATATTATATATATATATACCATTCTCCCTATGGTATGACAGTATCATGTAGGGGGGACAGTTTTTCGTCCTCCCCCTCTGATATTCCCCTTGATCTGGATCTCGAGCCCCCTATATATGGGGTATAAATATAAATAAAATTTAATAATTTCTATTATAAATTCCAATGTCCACCTTTTTACATTTTCATATTTGACAATAAAATAAATAGTGAAAAATAATAAAGAATAATTACGTATATATTTTTGTATATTACTTTATTTCTATAATTATTAATTATATCTTCTGAATATAAATGTCCTTCGAATCTTTATTTGTAGTATCATTATAAGTGCAACGTTTATCTACTAAATTAATAACCATTTTATATAATTATAGAGCGTGCTTTCTATACTCTTATCTCCTATCTACTGTATCCTCAACTAATAGCAATCATCGTACATCGTAAATTTACTTCTTACTTTCTTACTATCAAACTCCTCTCTCTCATTCTATCTCATCATCTCTTCTCTCGTCTCTCTCATTCTTCTCTCTCTCATTCTCTTCACTAATTATTATTTATATTATAACTCAATTACATCAAGCCACTTAAGAAATCAAAATTGGCCATTATAATTATACTTACCATTATGTAATAATTTATATTTACATTTATATTATATATATATTATGCCCCTTATTATATTAATATTTAATTTAATATATATTTATAATATATTAAATATCTATTTATTTATATTATATAATTAATTAATTATCATCATCTCAATTTATCTATCATATAAATTATTAAACAAAATATACTCCAGTGAATTTCGGATTCTTCGGTTTTTGATAAAAATAATAGAGACTAAATTAATCAGAAATTATATTCAAGGTGATTGAGAGTATGTATAAAAATATGATTATAAATAAAAAAATGAAACAAAAATACTTACCAAACCTTAATTATATATTATTTAGTTTTATTATTATTCCACATCTTATCTTCTAAATCTTACATAAATAAATGTTTTCAGTATTAGGGATTATATTATTAGTATTTTATTAATTTAATTAAATTGATATAAATTTATTATAATTGTATTTCTAAAGTATAAGTTTATTTAGGGTTATAATTATTAGGTGATTATTCCCAATTTTATCGTGGATTAGATGAATTATATTGTGACTTTCATAACAAATTAACTATTTGAAGTAACTCCTATTTAATATTATTATTATTATATTATTTATTATAAAATATTGATTATTAATAATATAAATAAATAAATTTATTATAATATATTTAATATATTTATTAATATATATATTATTACTATTTATTACTATTTAATTATTATATATTTATTTTAATTAAATATAATTTTATAAATATTACTTATTATATATATTAATATGTAATTTTTATTTATATAGTCACTTCAGACTTGTTTTTATTCAACTATTTGTATATATAATTTTATAATTTAATTTATATATTATTATAATAATTATTTATTATTATATAGATTAATTATAATTATAATTATTATTTTATTAATTTATTATTATATTATTATTCATTATTTTATTTATATTTATTATATATAATTATATATTTATATATTATTATTATTCTTATAATGATATATATTATTGTTTAATTATGAATTGAATCATCAGTTCCAGTATTACTATTAGACAAAGCATTTTACTATATTATATTAATTATTATATTATGATTATATTATTATATTATTTTATAATTATTATTATTAATATTATTTAAAATTATTATTAATATTTATATCCTTTATATTATTATATTTATAATTTATAGATAATTAATATATTATAATTAATTATATTTATTTATAATTATATATTTATATATTATATATGTTATTAATTTAGATAATAATATATTATACCATACAACAGATCAAAGTAAGCGAAATATATAATTAGTAATTATATTACTTATTATGGAAGAAATTTGATTTAATTTGTAATTTAATTTATTAATTATATTATTATTTATTTATATATTATATATTATAATCATATAATATTATTATATTAATTAATTATATTATTTAATATATGTATTATATATAATTATGATTATATATATAAATTTCTTTTATTATATATATATA
This sequence comes from Trachelipus rathkii, assembly GCA_015478945.1. NCBI lineage: Eukaryota > Metazoa > Arthropoda > Malacostraca > Isopoda > Trachelipodidae > Trachelipus > Trachelipus rathkii. The sequence goes on from JABUQX010019757.1 coordinate 32,908, forward strand.
TATATATATATATATATATTGTTGTATTATTAATATTATATATAATATATTTTATATATATATATAGATTATATATATATAATATATATATTAATATATAATAATATATATATATATATATATATACATTAATATTATATATAATTAATATTAATAAATAAATTATATATTATAATTAATATATATATATAATATTATATATATATATTAATATTAATATTATATATGTATATTTATAATTATATATTTAATATATTAAAATATTATATATATTAATATATATATTATATATATATAATATATTAATATATATATTAATATTAAATAATATAATTATAATAATATATATATTATATATATTATAATTAATTAATAATATATAATAATATATTAATAATATATAATAATATTTATAATATAGTTATTATGAAGAAGACATATAAATAGGATATATATATATATATATATATATATACTTTGTATATTATATAAGATACATAGTCAGAGTTTAAAAAACAAAAATGATCATGGGAAGGTCATATAGGTTGAAAAGATGGCAAAAGATGAACAAAGAAGATATTAAATTTTGCTCAACTAAGTATAAAATATTGAAGAAAACTGCCACGTATAATAAGGTGGAAAAAGAAAACTAGAACAACTTCAGGGGAAAATTGGGAAACATAAGCACAATAGTTTCAATATCTTACGAACCTAGGAGAGACCTATGTCCTGCAATGAGCAAATCCAGGTTAATTTATATATATATATATATATATATATATATATATATATATATATATATATATATATGGTTATGTATTACATATTAGTAAGAAGAAAGGTTGGTTATATATATATATATATATAAGTTAAGGAAGTTATTAGTTATAATATATATTATATAGCGTATATATATATATATATATATATGAGTATGTATATATATATATATATATAAATATATATATATATTAGAGGTGTAGCGAATAGCCGGATCCGCACATTTGCACATTATTAAAGATCCGCAACCGCATCCGCATTAATTTTTTTGCGGATAGCTGAGATAGTATTCATCAATGAATTATGGGAAACGTGTGTGCACCTATATATTGATATAAGAGTAAAGATATATATATATATATAGTGTTATATATATATATATATATAGAGAGAGTATATATATATATATATATATATATATATATATATATATTAAAAGCAAGAGACTTTCAAGGATGACAGAAGCACTCATGCTGAAGATAGATAATAGATTTCAAACTCTGCAAAACGATGACGCATGTACAATAGCAACTTTCTAAATCCTAGATACAAAACATAATTTCTTGAACCACGTGTTTTACAGAGGGTTAAAATTAATTGATGCCTATGTGAGGAAATGCTGCTAAAGGCTGAAATATCACGCAGCCAATAAAAAGCTAAAGATCACACAACAGACATTCACTACCATCTGTTAGCCATCATTGCTGAATCCATGAACGTTCTTTGGCTTCTAGCAGCGATGAAGAGTCTTGTTCAGGTGTCAAAAGACACTCTATCATTGATCGAAGAATATCAAAAGAGAAAAAGCTAAATTCAGATAAAATATGTATGGTCTTATGGAATGATAATTGTAAAATTTTTTCACATCTTGCAGAACTCGGCAGGGAATTCTAGCATGCCCTTCAACAAGAGTAGCTAGTGAGCGTCTTTCAGAGGTACAGATCTCATTTACGAGAAAATATAAACAAAACTCTCCCTTTGAAAGGGCTTCAGATTTTTTTTTCTTTGAACCATAATTTGAGAATTATTAATTTCAAGCATTAATATAGAACCTTTTCCAAATTGGTGGAGGCTTGGGAAAGAGAGGTTTGTGGGGTGCAAAAGAGTTGGGTTCAAGCGTCCTGCAATCTGGTAAACACGGGTATATATATATATATATATATATATATATATAGCAGCATATATATATATATATATATATATATGTTATGAAACTACTGAGTATATATATATATATAGCATATATATATATATATATATATATATAGTTATATATATATATATATATATATATATATATATATATATATATATGGTTATAATTGGTTTAAAACTACAACTTTTGGGTTAAAACTACAACCTCATATCTCAAAACTACAAAAGATACAGGGAAAAAGGAATACATTGTTGGAACTCTGGTAACATTTTAGTGCGGAAAATGTAAAAAAAAAAAAAATCAAAAAAAATCATATCTCAAAAATACAAATAACTACAGGGGAAAGAAATACATTTTTGGAATCCTTGTAAAATTTAGTTAGAAAATAAAAAAATAAAATAAATAAATAAAATAAATATTGGCTTTTTTTTTTTTTGGGAACGGGAAATAAAATATATATATATTATTTGTAAAGGTATTACACGGCAAATTGAGGCTCGAGCCGATGGGGAACACAGGGGGGGGACGCATACCCCGTAGGGAGGGGCGGAGGAACCCCTGCGACACCCAAATACCAAAGAGCGGGGTTCCGGAGACCCTCCCGGAGGGGGGAATTATTCCTACCCCGTAAGTTCCCTCGGAAGGCCGAGAGAACCTCGGACTCCCGCCATCTTTGTGGTTTACTCTTGGGGTATCTTTTAGTTAAAAAAAGCAAAATTTAATAGAAAGTCTATTTTATTTTAACGAGTAACCAATAAAGGGTTCTAAATAGGCTCTCTAATCATATTTACTATAATTATTAACAATAATTTTATTATTATTATTATTTTACATTTTCCTATGTAAAATTACCAGATTCCAAAAATGTATTCTTTTCGCTGTAGCTATTGTAGCTTTTGAGATATAATTTTTAAATTTTTTTTTAATTTTTTTTTTTTTTTTTACATTTTCCGCACTAAAATGTTACCAGGATTCCAACAATGTATTCCTTTTCCCTGTATCTATTGTAGTTTTTGAGATATGAGTTGTAGTTTTAAACCAATTATCACCATATATATATATATATAGGCATATATAGGTATATATATATATATATATATATATATATATATAAAGATATATATATATATATATATATATATATATATATTATATATATATATATATTTATAGCATAGAGTTATATATATACATATGAGCAGCATAGCAGCAGCAAAGGTTATTAGTTATTGGCTATGTATAAGGTTAAGAGTTATATGAATATATATACATATATACATACTATACAGTTGAGCTGACATTGTTATATTACATATTATTGGCTAATATTGATATAATATATTACATAGCAGCAAAGAGCATACATGAGTTGTTATTATTATTATTATGCTATTACATATATTATACATATTATATATTATATATTACATATTACATATTACATTATATTATATATACATATATTATATATACATATATATATATACATATACATATATTATTATTATTATTAAGTTAAGTTATATATATATATTGTTATTATATATAAATTATATATTATTATATTATATGCTATTATTGGTTATATATTATTATTATTATATACATATGTATACATATATTATTATTATTATTAATATTGTTATATATATATATATATATATATGCTATATATGTTGTTATATGAAGTTCCTGTGGCTAAAACTCTAAAAACTTAACTATCCGCTATCCGCATCCGCAATCAGCGGATAGTGATTTTAACTATCCGCATCCGCATCCGCATCCGCGGATAGTGAAAAATCCCTATCCGCTACACCTCTAATATATATATACACTTTATGATTCATTGATATCATTTATTAATATATATATATATATATATATATATATATATATATATATATATATATATATATATTTATATAAAGTAGATATATATCTTAATAAATTACGAAATCACCATGATAAGAAATGTCATCTGAAATTGCTATATCGAAACAATTGCATTAAGTTCATGTTAATTACAGATAAAGGAAAAAACTCAGACAAGACAATACTTATTCTTTGCCCATGTGTAATTTGTTTTATTATTATTATTATTATTATTATTATTATTATTATTATTATTATTATTATTATTATTATTATTATTATTATTATTATTATTATTATTATTATTATTATTATTATTATTATTATTATTATTATTATTATTATTATTATTATTATTATTATTATTATTATTATTATTATTATTATTATTATTATTATTATTATTATTATTATCATTATTATTATTATTATTATTATTATTATTATTATTATTATTATTATTATTATTATTAGTAGTAGTAGTAGTAGTAGTAGTAGTAGTAGTAGTAGTAGTAGAAGTAGTAGTTGTAGTAGTAGTAGTAGTAGTAGTAGTATTACTATTATTACCTTCGTTTTAAATATTTTTACTTTCATTTCCACTTGTCAAATATAATTCTGGTATTATGTTGAGGCTCAAAGAACACAAAATATTGTTGCAATTAGTGTTGGTCGAGTACCGGAATTTTCCTAAACGCAGCGAACCGCACACCACCGCACCGTACCGCACAACACCGAATCCGGTAAGTTGACCATCCCAAATTTGCAATAAATAGTGGCTTTTCAGGTGAAAATACCTATTTTTTATATAATATTTCTGTGGAATACATATTAAAAGTGATTGGTTTAATAATAACAGCGGAGTGAAGCAGGGATGTGTTATGTCTCCTTGGTTATTTAATTTGTATTTGGATGGGGTTAAGAAAGAATTAGTGGTGGGGGTCGCAGGGGAAGGTGTTAGAATGATGGAGAATGGAAGAGAGTGGAGGGTGCCTGCTTATTGTATGAGGATAATTTGATTTTGCTTGGTGAATCTGAAGAGAGTTTGAGTGGATTGGTGGAGGGGTTTGGCCAAGTATGTAAAAGGAGGGTTTTGAAAGTAAATGTGGATAAGAGTTAGGTTATGGCAGTGAATGAGGAGAGTCCGAGTTGTGAAGTCATGTTAGATGGTGAGCAACTGGATCAAGCATCTGGGTTTAAATATTTAGGATATATGCTGGATAAAAAGGGAACTGATTATGCAGAATGTACTAGGAAGTTGTGAATTTTAAGAAGGTGGCTGGTGCAATTACATCCTTGGTGGAAGTGAAGTGACTAAGTCTTGAGTGAACTAGGGTTTTCCATGAGTGTATGTTGTTAGCTGTGTTATGTATAGTAGTGAAACTATGATCTGGAATAAGAGGTATAGATCTAAGGTACAAAGTGTTCAGATGTGCAATCTTAGAGGCGTGTTAGATGTGAGAAGAATTGATAAAATAAGGAATGAACGCACTAGGGAGTTGTGTGGTGCGAGGAATGGAGTAAATGAGAGAGTAAACGAGAGTACATTGAGATAGTTTGGTAATATAGGAAGGATGGAAAATAGTAAATTGATTGAGCGGATGTATAGTGGTGTGTGCTGGGAATCGACCGTCTGGGAGACCCAAGAAAAAGTGGATTGATTCAGTAAAGGAATGCCTGAAGGAGAGGAATGTACGTTTGACAGGGACGAGAAGAAAAGTGCATAACAAGAGTGAATGGTGGGCTTTTTGTGAGGGGTATGGTTGTGGTATGAACCCTACATTGACGAGATTCCACAGTGAGGGTCCGTGGCAGTTATGTGAAACCTATAGGGTGGATTTTTCTGACAACAGCGAGCTCTCACTTAAGGGTATAAAGGGAACGGTAAAGGACCCCCCTCCTTTCTCTTCGACCTGTGTCATGTTCTTCTATTGCTTTTCTGTTCCGGTGTATGCTACGCACCTCACCCCCAAACCGGGGATATTAGGAAGATGACAGTAATATACATATATATATATATATATATATATATATATATAC
>JABUQX010019758.1:0-20225 GCA_015478945.1 Trachelipus rathkii
ATCCAGTTGGATTATATTATTAGTCTTCCTGGATTCTTCTCATAACGCCCTTTTCCTGGACAGCCTTACGAAGGAAAAAAATTGATGAATTATTAACAAATTTACAGTTAATAAATGAAATAGGGAACTAGTACATGCACAGAAGTATGTCCTTAGGCTCTTGTTTCCTATGGATGAAGTCCACTTGTGTGATCCACCTACTACCCCAAGCTACGCTGACAGAGACACCAAGCAAAAAAACTGTATGATTCATGCAATTGCTTTAACAATGTTTATTCAATAAGAAATTGAAGCTATAGGTTTTGCTCTAAATACATCCACAGAGACCGGTGGCATGTAAAGTGGTCACGAAATTTTCTCCCCCTTTAATTAGACATTATTATAGTCCTTTGTATATAATACCTCCTCGCCCGTGTTAAAACATCCCTCAGTCAGCATTTTTTAATTTTTAATTATCATTAGCACTTTTTGATACATTTTCTAATCTACATTATATACTTATCTCCTCCCCCATTATATTATTATTTCGGATTTATTTATTTTTATCCTCTTTGATTCCTTTTTATATAGTTATTTCCCTTCATTATTACAGGTACGACATTGATTGCATAGACTAGTCGGGTCAAAGACTACATTTCTCTAATTATACCCCCGCCACATATACCAATTTATGTTCACTGGATGTTACGACATTCAGAATTGCAGATTTCCAGCCCCCCCGTCCGCTCCAGTATCTAGGAGTAATACTAAAATTACCGTAGTAGATCAAATCACATAAACTACAGCTCAATTCCACAGCAAAGAAAAAAATAGTAGGAAGAATTCTTAACACGTTATAGAATGATTATAAGTCAATTTACTTAATCTCGAAGGCAGCGAATGACCTCCGCTCCAGCACCAAGTAATGAATAAACATGAAGATTATATTATGGCTTGATTTGCTTCCTAGAATAAAATGAAGATTATAAGGCATATTATATCAGTGCAAGATCTGTTTTTTATTGGTCCTCGGAAATTTGGATCAAACGCCAGTGGTTCTCCTGAAATAATAATAATTATTAAATTTTTTTTTTTAGTATGTGTACGGGACCACCACTACACCCCCCAAAAAAAGCGGCTATACTGTGTCAGGAAAAGCTAACAACAATGGAAGTTCCTAGCACAAACGAGAAAATAATAAACGGTAAATCAGAGGTTTATATTTGATCAAAGAATGTCAGCCCATGGAGGAACACAAAAACTTTGTCATGTTACTTCGAAAGTGAGGATGGGATCAGATAAAATATGAGCAAGGCGATTTCGAAAGGAATTGTATGTATGTCAGGGAAGAATTTGGGGTAGGGTGACTGAGATAGCGTCGCAACCCACAAATATACGGGCGATAGGAAGAGGATCACACGAAGAACAAAACGGACAGGATGGGGGTCCTCTCTCACCATGTGAAAGCCATGCGTGATTAGTGTGTACAATTCGTACAACGGGCAAAAATCACCTCCTAGGCGCGGCGGCGACTCCGTTTGCAAAAGGACGGTCAGTGATCTGTGAGAGGTTGGTTTAACATTCCGCGCCAGCTTGGGCGCCACGAGAATCCCTGCCCACAGCTCCGCAGCATCGAGAGAAATCCCGGAACGGACACTCATTATATATATTATATGATATATGTATATATAATATATAAATGATTGTTAATATTTTATATTACACATACATAATATATAATAGTAATATATATGAATATTATATATATTATATATATATATATATATATATATAAATATTATATATATATTGATATAGTTATTAAAATATATATAAATGGTCAGCATCCCGAAAAGCTCAGGCATGTAACTAGAAAAACTATATACAGTGTATACGAAAAAATAAATATCATTTTTATTAATCAGGAGACATTTTTACGCAGTGAAATAAAAAAAAATAAGAAAAAATAAACGCTTTTTAAAAAATTAAAATAAATTGTTTAAAGAAAACGTTGAAATAATTACAGTTTTTTGATAAATCGAAGATGCGGCTTCCTCCCGAGTGAGACGGAAAAGTTGCCCAAATGTTGAAGTTTTTTTCTTTTTCACTAAAGTAATATCCACGCGTAACAAGACGATATGTGGAGAGTCGGGGTTCCTCGCTACCGGGGAATCGACGGGGGGACTCGTCCCCTCTCTGTCCCTCCGTTGGCTCGAACCGCTCCCTAAGAATATATATAAAAGAAAAAAATAATTATTTTCTGCATTATATTATAAAGCGCATTGGCAATTTTTCCTCTGAGACTGGCAGCTTCCAAGGTCCTTTTCAAGTCCAGTCCGAGCCTGGCACTTTTTACTAATATAATATGGGAGTTATTAATTATAAATAGTTAGAATAAGATTTAAATTTTTTTTTTCATTTCTGCGGGTAAAAATGTCTCCTGATTAATAAAATGAGATTTATTTTCGTGTATATATGTTATAGTTTTCTAGCTACATGCCTGAACTTTTCCGGGATTGCATATATATATTATGTATATATAATATAGTATATGATAATATATATATATATATATATATAGTATATACTATAATAGTATATAGTATATATATATATAGTAATGGGGCCGGTGGGGTCCTGTTACATCCTCAAAACATATATATAATAGTATATATTATATATAAATATATATATAGTATATATATATATTATTATATAGTATATATACTATATATATATATATATATATATATATATATATAATATAGTGGTTTAAAGCCTCAACTCATATCTCAAAAACTACAATAGCTACAGGAAAAGGGAATACATTGTGGATCCTGGCAAAATTTTATTGCGAAACTAAAAAATATAAAAATCAATTTCTCAAAAACTACAATACTACACGAAAAGGATACATTTTGAATGCTGTAAAATTTTTAGTTAGTGGTGGGTCCCTGTCACCTCAAATATATATGAATATATAGTATATATATATATATATATATATAGTATATAATATATATAATATATAATATATATATATATGTTTAAAGCCACGAACTCATATCTCAAAACTAGCAATAGCTAACAGGGAAAAGGAATCACCATTGTTGGAATTCCTGTGCAAATTTTATTGCGGAAACTGTAAAAAATAAAAAATCATATCTCCAAAACTACAATAGCTACAGCGAAAAGAATACACTTTTTGGAATCCTTGTAAAATTTTAGTTAGAATGTAAAAAATAAATAAATAATAAAATTAAATATATATAAAGTAATAGAATATATATATATAAATATATATATATATATAGTATAATATAATATATATATATATATATATAATAATTATATATATAAGTATTATTTGTAAAGGTAATTACCCTTGGAGTATTTTTAGGGGGCTCGAGCCGTACGGAACACAGGGGGGAAAGTTTTCCATATCCCGCGTAGGGAGGGCGTTTGGTACCCAAAAACAGCCCAAATACCAAAGAGCGGGGGTCTCCGGAGACCTCTCGGAGGGGGAAATTAGTCTCCCACCCAGTTAGTCCCCGGAAGGCGAGAGACCCCGACTCCTGCATCGGTGCGGTATACCTTGGGGTATTCTTTAGTAAAAAAAAAAAAAAAAAAAAAAGAGCAAAATTTAATAGAAAGTCTATTTATTTTAACGAGTAACCAATAAAAGGTCTCTAAATAGGCTCTCTAATCATATTACTATAATTATTAACAATACATTTTTTTATTTTTTATTTTTGTTTACATTTTCCTAACTAAAATTTTACCAGTTTCAAAAATGAATTCCTTTTCGCTGTAGCTAGTGTAGTTTTTTGATATATATATTATAGTATACTAATTTTTTTTTTTTAATATAGTATATATATATATATATAATATAATATATATATAGTATTTAATTTTCCCACTAAAATTGGACCAGCATTCCCAGCAATGTATTCCTTTTCCCTGTAGCTATTGTAGTTTTTGAGAATATGAGTTGTGTCTTTAAACCAAATTTCACTCATTGAGTATATATATATATATATATATAATTATAATTATATAATAATATATATAAATATATATATATATATATATTATATATATATAGCTATATATATCATAGGGTATAAAGGGAGCGGCTAAAGGCCTGGGCTTTCTTTTCGAACTCCTCGGTCAATTCTTCTCCCTACTTTGTTGTTTCCAGTGCAATGCCATCGCCACTACTCCCAGTCTTGGGGAAGAGAGGATGATATATAATAGGTAATATATATATATATGATGATACATATATATATATAAGCTAAATATATATATATATACATATTATATATATATATATATATATACTATGATATATATATATTATATATATATATATATATATATATATATATATATATATACTATATATTATATATATATATATATAGTAGTATATATATAATATATATATATATATATATATATATAGATTATATAATATATATATAGTATATAGTATACTATATATTATAGTCCTTCTGGTGGCTAAGACCGGAACCTAGCTATATATCCATCAGAATTTGAAAAAACTCCAGAGGAAAGTGGCAATTCAAGAACCAACGATGTTCCCATATCATTGCCTTTTAAGAAATGTGCAAATCGGTAAACAACGGATATACGGAGTGGTGTTCAAGATTTTTCCCAGTAGAGTCAAATACGATTGAGCATAATGTTAAGGTCGAGAGGAGATAGAGAGAGAAAGAGAGAGAGAGAGGAGGAGAGAGAGAGAGAGAGAGAGAGAAGAGAGGAGAGAGAGGAGAGAGAGAGAGAGAGAGAGAGAGAGAGAGAGAGAGAGAGAGAGAGAGAGAGAGAGAGAGAGAGAGAGAGAGAGAGAGAGAGAGAGAGAGAGAGAGAGAGGAGAGAGAGAGAGAGAGAGAGACGAGAGAGGAGGAGAAAACGGAGGAGGTGTAGAAAGACGTTCTCGAATGAGAATATAGTGCAATATTAAAAAAAAAACATTAATTTTAGCAAATGTGTGATTTACTTTATGTATTTATTTTTTATATCCTTCTTTTAGTGCTTTGTCCTTTGGGTAATTCTAAAGAAACTTCTCACATGAAGTTATAATGATATTTCAGAGAAAAAGTAAAAAATTAATATTTCCCCATCAATATGCTCAGAATATAATGAAGAATAGTACAAACACACAATAACAACTACTAACTATCTGATTAACTAATAATAATTAATAACAATAATTAATAATAATAATAATAATAACAATAATAATAATCAAAGACTACATAATATAATAAAAATGCTTTTAAACAAGGATTTAAACAAACATATTTGCAAACAAAAAATATAACCTTGTCAATATATATATAGTAGTATATATATGATATATATATAATATATATAGTATAAATATATATATATTATATAGATATATATGATAGTATATAATATATATATATATATATATCAGTATATATATATGAACTATATATATATACGGTAATATATTATATAATTATAATATATTATATATATATAGTATATATATGATATATATGTAGTATATATAGTATATATAATAATATATATAGTAAATAGTATTATATATATATTATTATATTATGAATCATATTACATTAATGATATTATTTTTTTTTTTGCCGGTCAGTGTACAGGACCCACAACGGCATCACAACAAGCGGGCCTGACACTGTTGAAAAAAATCAACACATTGGGGTGCGTGGTCCTGGACATACATATTTCAAACGTCAAAAAGGATTTGAAATTAGAGAAATGAGAAATTCAGTCAATTAAATAAACAAAAACCGAAATCAAAAGGTAAATTCCTTGCCATTAAAGCTCCTAGTTTACGTAACAAAATCAAATATTATGAAGAACATTCCCTTCTTGTAGAAACAAGAAAATAGTTACTGCTAAAGTGGAAAGATTCAGATAAGATATGGATAATCTTTTGGAAGGTGTGTTTATGGATCGTTAAAGTAAAGGAAAAATGACGGCTCGGCGAATAGAGTCCATGCTGGGAACAATCAATGAGAGATATGGCGAACAAATTGCGGTGTATGACTTCGACAAAATTTGCAAATGGGAAGGGGGGTTCGTAACATATATATATGATAATATATATATAGTATATATAGTATTATATAATATAGTATATATATAGTATTATTATATATTATTATACTATATATATATATATATATATATTATATATATATATATATAAGTATATAGTATATATATATATTATATATGATATAATACGGCAAGCCGTCTAGAAGAGAGCCCACAATCCATGATCTCAATAAACTACTACAGCTAGCCCTGGAAAGAAGGAATACATTGCCTGGGAATCTCTGGCAAAATTTTTACCCAAGGAACTGTAAAAAGAAGAAAAAAAAAAGAAAAAATAAAAAAAAAAAAAATCATACTTCAAAACTACAAAGCTACAGGGAAATGAAATACATTTGTGGAATCCTTGTCCAATTTTATTCCGGAAAATGTAAAAAAAAAAAATTGGCTATTTTTTTTGGGGGTGCTGGGACATAGTAATATATATATATATTACTGTTGTAAAATTTTATTTTACCAAGATTTAGGGGGCTTCTCGAGCTCGACGGGGAACATAGGGGGGGGGTGTTTTCCATACCCCGTAGGGGAGGGGCGAGGAACCCCCGCGACACCACACCAACATAGCCAAACGAGCGGGGTTCCGGAACCCTCCCCGGTAGGGGGGGGGAATTAGTCCACCGCCGTAGTGTCCCCTGGGAAGGCCAGAGACCGCCGACTGCCACTGCCATCGGTGCGGTATACGCTTTTGGGTATTCTTTTATTAAAAAAAAAAAGCAAAATTTAAATGAAGTCTATTTATTCTTAACAAAGAGTAAACCAATAAACAGGTCTAAATCAGGCCCTCTAATCATATTCTGTACTATAATTATGTAACAATATTTTTTATTTTTTTAATTTTTTTTTACATTTGTCACCGCAAATTTTACCAGGATTCCAAAATGTATTCCTTTTCGCTGTAGCCGTATGTAGTTTTTGAGATATGATTTGTTTTTTTAAATTTTTTTTTTTTTTTATTTTTTTTTTTTTTTACAGTTTTCGCACTGAAATTGGACCAGCATTCCAGCAAGTGTATTCCTTTTCCTGGGTAGCTGGTTGAGTTTTTGAGATTATGGATTGTGGCCTCTAGGAGGCTTGACCATCCGTATATAATATTGCGTATATTATGATATCATATATAGTAATATATGATATATATAGTAAAATAAGTATAACTATATATTAGTCTCCCTACCCCCCCTAATATATTGACTAACTAGTGAGTATTTATAATATATCGATATATGATAAATCGCTCTATACCCCCCCTGATATGTTTATATTATGTTATATATTTATTATTATTGTAACCCCACACTACCCCTCACCTCCACTATATATATAGTATAATAATATATATAATTATATATATAATATATATATATATATAAATAATATATTATATATATATATATATATATATATATATATATATATATATATTAATTATAATATATATATATATATATACCGTATAATATTAATATATGTATATATATATAATATATAATTAATATATAATACGCGAATATATATATATATAAATATATAATATATATATATATATGTATATATAGAATGTCAATATGTGAATGATGGAATGAAGAGGCGGTGCAAGCGGAAAAGAGTTAAGAAGAAGCGTAGTTGAATGTGCTAAAAGCCAATGATGAGATATAGAAAGAAAGATTTTCGTAAACATATAAGGAAGAAAAAATGGAGTCTAAAAGTTGCATACATAGGGGGGAAAAATAGGCAAATGAACAGCTTGGAAGGAAGATTAATTGGGACTTAAAATGGAATTGGAAACTCTTCTGGAAGGAAGTACAAAAGGTTAGAAAAGAGAAGAAGGGGAATTTTCATAGAATAATTAATAGGGATGGTACTTTCTTGACTGATGAAATGGATGTGAGGAGAGTATGAAAGGAATACTTCGAAAATCTACATACTATTGGGAGTAATGAATAAGTGATAGTTCATGTGTGTGGGTTTAATGATGTAAGATGCAATAGGTGTTTTTGGGATGAAGTAATTAATAGGGAGAATGTATTAGGCAGAGTAAGAAAGTAACGAAAGGTAAGTCAGCAGGTATAGAGGGAATTACTGGTGAAATGATCAAGAATGGGGGAGAAATTGTGCTTGACTGGATATGAAAGTTGTGCTACAATGCATCTTTGGAGGGTATAGTTCCGAAGTATTGGATGAGAGCAGAATAATATCCTTATATAAGTGTAAGAAAAATAAGGGAAACTGTAGGAACTACAGGGGAATTAATTTATTGAGTGCTGTAAGGAAGATATATGCTAATATTATGGTTGAAAGAGTGCGTCGAGTGACTGTGGATTGATTGACGAAGATAATGGTGCATTTAGAAGTGGTAGAGGATGTATAGATGAAATTTTCACATTGAAACAAATGAATGAGAAAATGAGAGAGAACAAGAATAAATTGTATTCAGGTTTTATGGACTTGCAAAAGGCGAATGACAGGATTAATAGGCAGAAGCTCCATGCAAGTGATAGTGATAAATGGAGTTGCGTGAAGCTCTGAATTGGAATCAAAATGGATAGCTGAAATGGTGCTAAAAATAAATTTTTGAATGTGATGGTTTAATATTAATAGCAGAGTGAGGCAAGGATGCGTTATGTCTCCTTGCTTATTCAATTTGTATATGGTTGGCTTATAAAAGATTAGAGGGAATACGGTGGCAGGGATTAGTTAGAATGCCGGTAGAAAATGGAAGAAGTGCGAGGGTGCCCCTATCCTATTATATGCGGATGATTTGGTTTTTGCGTGGCGAATCATTAAGATGTTGAGGAGGATTGCGTAGAGAGATTTGACAGGAGTAAAGGAGGCTTTGAAAGTAAACTAGATATGAGTAAGCTCATGGTTGTGGTGAGGATAGTCCTTGTGTAAGTGTATGCTTAGATGGTGACTAGCTGCAACAAGTGTCTGAGTTTAAAATTATTAGGATATGTTGAAGGAAAAGGGGAACGGATGATGCAGCAGTGAAGCTAGCGAAACTTGTGTAATGTCGAAGAAAGGTGGCTGCGTGCAATTAAATCCTGTGGCATGTAAAGCGACTAAGTCTTGAGTGCCCCGCTAGGGTTTTACGATGAGGGTTTATATTAAAGTAAGCGAAAGCGCTAAATTGAGGAAAATAAAAATAAAAAAAAAAAAACTAGAGATTTGCATTTGGAATAAGAGTATAGATCTAAAATACAAGTGTTCAGATGGACAATCTTAGGCGCTATATGATTAGGCTTGTGAGAAAGATATTTAGCATAAAATGTAGGAATGATATGTATATAGAAGTTATGTGATGCTAAAGAAAGCGGGTAAGATAGGGAGGTGAGTGAGTATGTATGCATGTTCAGAACCATTAACTCAAATAAAACTTAAGTTTTAAAATGCATATTTAAGAAGAATAATTTCAAATGTCTATGATATCGAAAGCGATAGACAATAGTAATTATATATATATTTATCGTAAATTAACGTGAAATTAGAAATTAGAAATTGCAAATTTTACTATTACAAGTCAGTTGTTGAATAAATATATTTAGATATATATAGTACCGGTATATACTATTATATTATATAGGCTAAATAGGTGAGAGCTGATTAGTATTGTCGAAATATATTGAATCAGGCAGCCTGGGAAATGTACCAAACTGTACTGGACGTAAAACCTGTGGAGGATATAGAGAAACATCACAACGCTGCACAAAGGACTTGAGAGTTCTAACCCCCAACAAAATGTTCCGAAGCGGTAATTGAATACATGGGTTTTTTAAACCGCATCTAAAAATTGTAGAAGATTTTAGACATAGGGCACATCTTTTTATAGAGATTTTAGATTTGTACGTTAGGTTAGAGTTTAGGTTAGTCTTAAGTTAGTTTTAGTTTAGTTAGATATAGGTTAAGTTAGTACCTCGATCCCCAGTAGCAAAGTTATAAAAGTGTGATATTCTGCAGTGTATATACTTAGTCACTGGTATCTATATAGTATTATATATGTTGATGTGTATGAGGAGTATTTATAGTTGTGAATAGCATTACCGACCGGCTACAATGGAGTTTAGTATATAAATATATAATAATCTATAATATGAATACCACACATATTGAAATAACGAGGTATAATGCCATAGTGAGATTACTATACGTCGCGATCCCTAATGAACCTTTTTCTCCAGGCATCATGACATATAAGTAAGAGAATGCCCGTAATTAACGAATGTATATATGATATGATGACATTAATTACACGGTACAAAACCGTTTATAAAGAGCGCCACGCGCAGCGCAAAGCTGTTGCCACTGCATTTAAGAAACCTGCTATGCATTCATCTACCCTATGTAATAAATAATACGTAATTTATCCAAAAAGATTAAATGTCTGCTTTTTCTGAAAAGAGAACTTTGTAATTATAAAAATGTAGCCCGTGAAAGTCAAAAGTTTTTTACATCTGATGTTTTGAACCAAAATATTTTTCATGACAAATGTACTTAGCTTTCACATATTATAGCTTAGGCTTCTGCATTATATTATCTCACATTTTGCCTACGTATTATTTATCTCACATTTTACGTATGCATTATTTATCTCACAATTTACGTACGTATTGTTTATCTCACATTTTACGTACGCATTATTTAACTCACATTTTACATACGTATTATTTATTTTATATTTTAAGTATGCATTACTTATCTCACATTTTATAAAATGTACCAATTTTCTCTGCTTTTATGTAAATATAACTCAATTCAGATTTACTTACGTATTATTTATCTCATAGCTTACGTACGTATTATTTTGTCTCACAATAATGCACATATTATTTATTTCACATTTTACTTACATATTAGTTTTCTCACATTTTGAATACGTATTATTTATCTTATATTTTACGCACGTATATTTATCTCCCATTTTACGTTTGTTCTCTAAATAATCTTGACTGTTTTGTTAACTTCAGTTATTTTCTAATCTTTTCCAATTACGTTCTAACGTAATCTAACATAGTTATACACTCTTAAAATGACAAATTAAATTATTTTCTTCTATGGGCATACAATGGGATGTTTGCAGGGTCAGAACCCATTCCACCTCTCACTTCCTCCACTCTAAAAATATTATGAACCATATATATGAAATAAATTTCCTATAGTTTAAGGAATATAGCATTTAAAATTCATTATTTGTATCATTTTCAAAATCGTTAGACGTTATTGGAAATTTATGTAGCCAGATTGAATGACGGAGAGAAAGCCAGAGTTGCCTTTACAGTTCATTTTTCTCTTCGTTATAAAGATTTTACATTATTTATTATAACTTATTTTTCAATAATAATAAAAAAAATAGGAGAGAGCCAAAGAGCAACAGTTGAGTTTTTAAAGCTGAACTAAGGGAGGCATTGATGGTATTATTTGTCGTGGTGAAGCAGAGAATACAGTAAGTTCCCGTACGGGCTGCAAAAATATCGCAGACTGTTAATCCTTATAGATAGGATAATGTTGTATATGATTGATGAAGATGTGGATTTTCTTTTTCTTTTTTTTTTCTAAACACATTAAAAAACAAGATGACAAAATGTTGTTTATATTTGAAAGCTAATACTTTGAAAAAAATTCTCTAGTTGATAAAAATATTCTTTTTACAGGACGTGTTTATTATATTTTGGAGAATGGCTATATGCCCATATGAATAAGGGCTTGTCACATTAGTAATAAGTAAAATCAGAAATCCTTAGATGGGGAGATGGGGGGAGGGGAGGAATATTTATTTCATATTTTCTCAATATCAAACTTTAATAAGATTGAACTTTCCAAGCAATTATTTTTGAACGTAAGAGATAAAAAAACATTTATCTTTACAATGCTTAAATCTCGGACAGCTTATAACACGCAAACACTTGCTGTGATATATATTATATATATTTCTATATATATTATATATATATAATATATATATATATATATAGATATGATATATATATATTAATATTATATATTATATATATATATATAAATATAGTGATTATCAGTTGATATCCTTTCCTATGATTATCCATACATCAGTACGCGTGGCGATCCTGTCGCAAATGTATGGCTATGCGGCAAATTAATAAATAATTCTCCGTAATGCCAACACATTCTAGTGGTCACTAATCTATCTCTAGATCATTGTCCCTCCGGCTATCCATTACTATCCTTCACATTCACGCCGTATTAATGAGAGTGGTGGTATATTATTACTTGATCAGTTATATATTATGCATCTCTTAATTGACTAACACTATCCTCGACTTCATTCTATGTCGCGATATTCCCATTATTATACATCATAACTATATGTTATTATATACGTAACCTACTCCATTATATATCTATACTTATACCTACCCTTACCACTACTATCACACCTATTAATTATATTATATACTCCCTTGTTCTATATTATAATTTAACATTGATTGATACAAAGCACTACCTTAGCAAATTGTCTTATATTGGTAGTTTTATGTTACCGGAGCTATTTTCAGTCTTGCCAGAGTTAAACATCAGAACTCACATTCACCTCATTCTTGCTCTGGACATGATATCCTCTGCTCTACACCACTTTGCTCACTATAAGATGATTCGATTTCATTTTTTAAGCATCATCCAGTCACTCAACACTCTTTTATTCTGCACTCGCGCTACGACAAGAGTTTACAGAAGACGCACCATCCTGTACGTGACTTAAATCTGGTGCCTTCGTGCTAAACTCTATGCACTGCCTTTATTTTTAGTTATTCATTTTTTTTCTTATTTTATTTTATTCGTCTCTCTTTTTGCATTACTCGGTTATCATATTTGAGTCACCGAACTTATAAATCCTGCTTAAGAATATAACAAGGTATTTGAACAAAAACAAAAGCTTGTCACAACACATTGAATAATCTTGCCAATGCTGGCAAAACACGTTACATAATGCTTGCATCTACTCAAGACGCAAGAGTGCTACTACGAAAACTGTAATCCAATCGTCGTATTCATTATTAGCGGTACTTTTATTCCTATTTTTTTAATAATTTAAATTGAATTGTAGAAGTTCGCGAAAATTAGCAGCCAAGGTGAGAGAAAAGTATTTTTGAATTACCAAAGAATTTGAAATCATTTCTTTCTAACTTTATCCTCTCTACATGTAAATGAGGGTCAGAATTGAAACAAAATGGTAACCGTGAACAGAGAGGAAAAAATTCGAATTTACTTCGTCATTTTTCTCTCAATAAGAAAATAAACAAGGTAAATGAAGATATATACAATGGCAAGCTATGCCGCGAATCAAAGAAATGTTATCGCTCTTTCTCAAAGTATTTGCTTGCTGCTAGCTTTACCGCAAGTTTATATATTGCTTTCGCCTTGGTAATATCCAATTGCGCGCACTAAAATATCTCTGGTTATTTTGAAAAAGTTTGCAGAACGGTAGGCTGATCTGATTTTACCTTGCTACATCGTATTAAGACGCTAGACATTTCATATCATATATATATATTCGCATACGGACATATTATCATTTTTATAGTTAATTTTTACATAGTAATATGTTGTTACTCTATCATAGTTAGTTACTAATCTTATATATAATATTACTATATATATACTTATATATAATACTATATATATAATTAAAGTACCCTTCTTGTAGGGTTGGCCGATGCATCAGGTGCGGTGTGCACGCACACAAATTCAGTGACGATGCGATGGCAGTGGTTGCGCTTACTCAAAATGTTTCCCCATCTCCCTCTCCTCCCCATATTGAAATGACTTCAATCTCCTTCCCTTCCCTATATCGAAATGTTTTTCCCTCCCTCCCCTTTATCGTAATATTTCTCCCCCCTTTTCAGATAATTTGGCCCGCTTTCGATTTCATTTATCAATCTTGCGTTTATTGAATCTTTGTCAATATTTACTACGTTAAATATTAGAATGGTGACCGATCTTTCTTTTGGCAATGATCTCATCATCCGTGGCGATATATTTTGTAATTCTTATATAATTGTTGCCCAGTCGGGAACGAGAAAACTGTTAGCCATTGATGCAGATTGTTTAAATATTGTTGCTTTATTTTGCAGATTTGGTAAATGATTGCGATTTATTAAGGGAGTGTATTTGTTTGAAAGAAAAAAAAGAACAGAAACACTCTCTCTCTCTTCTCTTCATCCTCTCTATTCTCTCTCTCCTCTCCACTGCTCTTCTCTTCTCTCTCTCTTTATATTATATATACTACTTACTATATTATATATATACTAATATGGTTATATATATAGTTATATTATATATATAATATATATATCTTAATATATCTATATATATTTCCTCTTATTCATATTCATAAAATATATATAAAATTATATATATTTATTACTTATATATATATATTATAATCTAGTAATATATATTTATTATTATATAATATACAGTATATATATTATATTATATTTAATATTACTATATACTATATATATATATTTATATACTTAATTATATATATATTATATATATTAATAATGTATTATTTATACTATATAATATAAATATATAATATATAATATCTATATATATATATATCATATTCAAGTATATACTTATATTATATATTCTCGTATATATATAAGATAATATAGATATATATGTATAGAGACGGGGAGAGAATGAAGAGAGAGAGAGTATAAAGAGAGTGTGATCTTTTCCCGTTGTGAAGATTCAGGGTTATGTAATACCTGGACTTCGACTATGAAATCGCTGAATTCTGTTTGCAATGTTTATCTCACATTTTTAATACACATTGTCATTGATTATGTTCTCATTCACAGAATCTAAGTTATAAAATCCAGTTTTTACACTTTTGAAATTACAGAATTTTTATTTTTTTTTAACAGTGTCTCACCACTTACGGGTCTGACCCAATATACAAGGAAGGGGATGTGCACCACTCAGACATTTATCAACGACGCAACTACGGCAATGAGCACAGACTCACGCTTTTTAAGTGAGAGAGACAAAATTCAACAGAAACACAGAGATGGGAAGAGAATCCACAGAACAGAGGTTGGCAGGAAGAAGGAAGCACCGCAGGCGAACTAGCCTGAATACGCATACACACAATAACGTATGCGCTGCACAGCACCCCCTTGTACGGAGGCGTGGAGAGTGGATGGTACGCGAGTGATAGTCCTCGAGCACCTGCCGCTGCCGTAGCCTAAGAAAGATTACTAAGTACCGAACATCGCGCACGCCGGAAGATGAGGTCAGTGAACTTGGAAAACAGTTTTATTAACCTTTGGCTATTTACTGACCCTATCCAAAAGCGCCGGGTGAACCAGAGCCCCCCATTATGAGGCAGTATCCATCAAGGGCGAGAGGCACCTTGTGTATAGCTGAGCAAGCTGAGAAAAGGAAAAAAAGTCTCGCAGCCTAAAACATTTCTACAGACTCTGAAATTTAAGTTTACCTGAATTACGAAAAAAATAATCATAATAATTTCTCTTGATTACGTACCTATTATTCAGGAATATATATATATGTATTATATTATTATTATATATATTATATATAGTATATATATATAATAGTATAATATTATTATAATATATATGATATATTTATCTATATATATATAATATTATCTATATATATATCATTTTATATATATATAATTTATATATACTATAATATTATATATATATATACTAATTATATATCGAGTATATTATATATATATTATATATAATATATTATATTAACATAAAAAAAATACAATAAAAATATAAAATAAAACGTTTATATCTGTACTTTTCTATGTTGATACTCGTTGAACAAAATAAAATCTATATATTTTAGTTACGTTAATAATAAATATATATATATATATATATATATATATATATACTGCTTATAGAAAATGTCAAAAGGCAATCTGTTA
This sequence comes from Trachelipus rathkii, assembly GCA_015478945.1. Taxonomy (NCBI): domain Eukaryota; kingdom Metazoa; phylum Arthropoda; class Malacostraca; order Isopoda; family Trachelipodidae; genus Trachelipus; species Trachelipus rathkii. The sequence goes on from JABUQX010019758.1 coordinate 16,082, forward strand.
TATTGCATCTATCTTTCACCATCTTGAGCGTTTGATTAAGAATTGTAGAACCGAAAAATCTCTAGGTGTTGAATTTTCACTTGTGGCTCCACAGCTTTTTTTTTTTTTTTTAAATGCTTTAATAGCAGGTGGAATTGTTAGGTGCTAATTCTTTCTATCATGCAGTTTCCAAATGTTTTTTTGCACTTTTGTGATATCTAAAGTTAAATTAACATTTATATGTAAATTTTAAACCAGATGATTTGACTTTTCATTTCCTATTTTATTTTATAAGCCTTGAATCATTTTAACGTAGGTTAGCGAAATATTTTCTCGGTTAAATATAAAAAATTGAGATTTTTTTCAGAATGAAGACAGAACTTGGTCTTTTATATGTTGTATGAACCTTGAAAACTAACCTCTCTCTCTCTCTCTCTCTCTCTCTCTCTCTCTCTTCTCTCTCGCTTTACCCACTCTCTCTTCTCTCCTCTCTCTCTCTCTCTACTTTTCGAAAGAACAAGAATCGGGGCATCTACAGCGGTAGGTCCAGCAAAGGCTGAACCTTAGTTACCCGCTACACTCCCTTAGGGGAAAGTGACCTTCCTCCCCCGCAAATACAAGCGCCAACAAAACAAAAACAACTAACAATAACAAAACTTTTAACGTCCGTCATTTTTAACGTCTTTCCTTGGCTCTCATTGGCCTTTGTGAACGCCTTATGATACTGCTCTTTGAATGATAAGCCCTCGCGTTTCACTATAAGTAAAAACTGGACGAATAGGAGAGAAATGGTAAATAAATATTTTAATGACCTCTATATATATAACTATATATAGTATATATATATATATTATAATTATATTATTATTATATATATATATATATTTACTATCTATTATATCAACCTTCATAATATTTATACTAATATATATTTTAATCTATACTAATATATTTATTTATTATTACCCACAATTAGCCTCCTAATCCCGAAGTATTCACGGTTGGTGGCCATCGTGCTTAAGCGACTGTATGGCTCTCTCTTAAGAACAGGATTCCCCTTCAGCTATGGGTTCAGTTCTCGTTCGGCCCAACACTGAGACGACACAAAAAATTTGTCGTACTAGTCAGGAGATTTCTGATATTTATGTAATATGACGTTTAGGGATAGTGTATTAACTAATCTCAAATAACACATTCAACTAACAACAGTAGCCAACCATACACAAAACAGCTATATATCACCAAACAAAGTTCAATTCGTATCTCGCATTGGAAAGCACCACTCCCGTGCTAGGTGCGACCCCACGCCTTACGTCGGCAAGGCTTCCCGACTACGTCGCGCTGAAGCAGGGCTGCTATCGGGCCTACACATATTCCTGCTATTCTTCCACATTGGTCAGACCTCACAACACTTGTACCCACTGACCAACATACCTCTGGCGGATTTAGAGTCTCTGTGGTATTTATATATATTATCATAATATATATATTAATATATCTTATACTTATATATCTTTATATATATATATAAATCATTATATATAGATATACTAAAATGATATAATATCATATAATATAATATATATTTATATATAATAAACAATTAGTTAATACTTTGTCGTAGAGTTTTAATTATTTACGTATTGTAATTGTTTATTTTTAACCTAGGTTTCTTTATTGATTTTATAGCGATATTATGGCCGGATGATGGCATTTCACTATCGTCATTGAATTAATAACATAGTTTTAATTGCATCTTGGAGGATGATTTGAAAACTCATAGATGTTACATTTTTAATAAAAGTATATTTAAATCAAACTTTGGTTACAGTACGCACCAACACTTTGATACATACAGCTCATATATTATATATTTATTATATATCATATATAATATATATATCAAATTATATATATATATAATTTATATTAGATATTATTATATATGTACTAGATTAATTTAATAACTACGAGGGGGGAGGAGGGAAATAACTTTATTAACACTAAAAATTAGCAAATACATATTATTCGAGCTTGTCGCTTGCGATTGCGCGTCAAGCTACTCTCGGAAATAAGTTAACATAATATATATATATATATTATTATATATATATATTATATTATATTCTAATATATATATATATTACATATATATTATATAAATTATATCTATATATCAGTGGCGCTTTTTCTCTATGAAGCCACAGCATGCAATGAATGCGTACGTACGTTAAGTAAAAAAATATTACAGCATTTATCACGATGCATTGATGAAATAACAATATATATAATATCATATAAATATTTATAGATTGAGTAATTTTATATCTGGCTTTAAATGCAAGGTTCATAGAAAAAATCCGACTTCTAAATGACAAATAGCCGCTTATTCTATTAGTAAAATATGAAACACTAATGCAAATGAGAATGACAAATTGCTTATAGATTGGCGAAACATTTTATTCAATTCATAAGGCCTTATCTTCACGAAATACGAGTGACTAATTATTTCCTTTTTTTTTTTAGCATTAATGACTTTCAAACCAAAGTTATATTTTTGCTTCTAGTTAAGCGAGAAAAGTTACATGTATTTAGATCTTAAATCAAAAGTGAATAAGGTTTAAAATTGAGTGGTTTCTTTTGCACATAAACGCCTATTTCATTCATTACCGCAGTTTCAGTTTCATATAAATATATAATATATATATATAATATATATATTATATATATATATTATATATACTATATATATATAATATTAATTATATACTATTATATATAATACTTATATAATATATATGTACGCGTATCAAATAAACTCAATATCTCAAACTACAACGTACACGGGAAAAAATCATTGCTGGAATCCTCGGCAAAATTTACCGACGGAACCTGTAAAAAAAAAAAAAAAAAAAAAAAAAAAAAAAAAAGCTTGAAACTAACAAAAGCTGCAGGAAGAATACCATTTTGGAATCCGTGGTAAAATCTTTGGTTAGGAAAATGATAAAAAAAAAAAATAGAACAAAATTGGCTTTTTTTTTGGGGGGGGGGGTGCCGCATTATAGATAATATATTATTATATATATATATATATATATTATTAGTATTATTATAATTATATTATATTTATTATAATATATAATATATATATATATATATATATATATACTATATTTTATATGTAAAGGTATTACACGGCATTTAGGAGGCTCGGCCGAACGGGAACACAGGGGGCCGATTTTCCAACCGTAGAGGGAGGGGAAGACCCCGCGACACCCAATACCAAAGACGGGGTGTTTATGTCCTTTTTTAATTGGATTTTTGTACAACTTTTGATATGGCAAAAATGAACCACCTACTATATTACGTTTCCTCCAAAGGCTTTTCCATCTCTTTAAATACTTACGTTCTTACCTTTGACATTCACGTTTGCGTCTGAATTTGTGTATTTGATACTGAATACAATTGTTTGACTAAAGATAGGTTGCGAAATCTTTAAGTATTTATACGGACTAGATTTCGAATGCCTTAAGGAACCTATCGACTGTTCATTTTACACTCAACTATTGACAAATATCAAGTGCATAGTTTCAGTCCTCATAATGGACCCACCCTGAGCTCTGAAAATACTGATTCAACAATGAATATAAGTATATTGTCCCAATTCTCCTATATCCGATAGAAAAAAATTATTTAAGAAACATGGAAAATTAAGACATTTATAATTTATAACGAGAATTTTGCCCAAAACCGCCAGTCGAGAATAAGATTTATATGTCTCAGTACCCTAGTAAATTTAAAGTAGTTGTAATGTATTTAATTATAGTTATCATATTATTTTTATTATATATTATCTCATATTATTACATATTATTATATATATATAATTATTATATAATATGTATTATTATATATATATATATTATAGATATATATATATCTATATAGTACTTATATATAATATACTATATCGTATATATATTATATTTATTTAAGGATAAACCATTTTTTTACGCTTTTGTTTCCAGCATTGAGCGTCCCAAAAATGACGGCCAGAATCCGCCAAACATGATAATATAAATTATATATATATATATATATATATTATACATATATATATAATATATATATATATACTATCATTATTATATATTATATACTATAT
>JABUQX010019759.1:0-16732 GCA_015478945.1 Trachelipus rathkii
TATATATATATATATATTATATATATATATATATATATATATAGAGGAGAGAAGAGAGAGAGAGAGAGGATATGAAAGTCTTTTTTTTTTTTTACTCATTATTGAAAAAAAAAACAATTTATTACACAATTACTATATTAGTGAAGAATTTTTACAAATGCGTAGTACATGTATATTATGTTCCGTAGTCCTGCTACTTGTCTTGTATCAGGACCCACAGGATGCGGGGAAAACCTTTCTGTTAATTAATATATTAAGAGAGATGGGAAATTTTGAAACGAAAGAAACCTAGTAAAAATAATAATGTGTGGTTGCTACAGTGGTTTCAAATCAGGAAAAAATTTGCAGAGATATAAAAGATGTGTAATTCAATTTCATGAAGGAATCTACGACATCAAATCGTTGGATAATGTGAGATGGTCATAAAATCATTGTACTAGATGATTTAATGCATAAGTTGAAAAAGAAGAAATAGCTGAACTTTTACTGTATTTTCCATCATTTAATATCTCTGTTTTTTTTAATCACCCAGAACATTTTTTATCAGAATAAAGTTGAATGAGAGATATATGCTTCTTTAAAACACCAATAATCTACTACTTCTTCGGGCAGAGAAAGAGACAATGAATCAGATTCAATGTATTAGGCCTCGCAAATGGTTTCCATCACACGTTAAAAACTTCTAAAGGTTCATATAAAGAAGTTACATCTGTTTTCCTCACGGTTATTTAATGTGTGAACTTCATCCTAAAAAAACACGTATAGAGTTTTGCTCGCACTAACATTTGCCATTCAAATGAAACTGTATTCATACCTTGGGAATTAATGAGGAAAGTTTTAAAACCTTCTAGTTGTATAAGTATTTACCATTCTTATTAAAAAATATTTAAAAAACCTGAAAACAGCCTGAAAAACGTAAACTGATCTGTAATGATGAAAAATTCATCCAGTGTGTATGCGAAGTCTGTTTAAATCTTATAAAAAGGAAATGTTCCTTTAAACAAACCACAGAAAAGCTTCGCCGTCACAGAAACATCATTAAAAAACTGTCCCTCAACATAAAAAATCTGAAAAGTAAAAAGAAGTTACTGCAGAAAGGGAGGTGTGGAGTTTGCCTAACCGTTACTTTTTCCGTTCATAGCTCCTTAATAACTAAGTGGGCATACCAATATATGAAGAAGGTGGCCTGTGTACCATAGTAGTGTAGTATGAGAAAATGAAGTTATAATACATACGTACACATCTCGATCAACCTACAACCAACCAGTTCACCTCTAGTACATCCGTTAGACAGTACAACCTATACACTAGCACTTACAAGGGTTTACCTTCTCAGCAATTCATTCAACCAATTACAACCACCAGAGTCCTTCATATCCAGAATAATTCGGGGACCCCATATCTGCCAAAACCTTTACCCAAAAGTTTACATGATCCCAAAGTTGAACAGATATAAATAATTACGAGAAAGAAGTGCTTAGGATATTAAATTCAGACATTAACATTCATTGAAAAAACGTGCCTTATATCAGAGCCATTACAGAAATAATAGATCTTTAAAAACTTTAACATCGTATATGCGCTTCATTTCAATAAGTAAAGTCAATCCCGGAATGATTCAATACACCCCGCGGAGGTAATACCTGCTGTGAAAAACAAAGATACTTTTAAAAATATCCTGGAGAGAGCTTGCCAAATAGAGGTCGCAAAGCTGGACTAGCTTTATATAATATTTTAAAAGATCAATTATCATGGAATGAATTAGGACAAATCATTATCGATAGGCGAAATAGTAAAGGATTAAATATTGTTGACTTGATTAGCAGATCTCTCACGTGATTGAAGAAGGGTTTGCTGATGCAGGGATGGCACCTACCATCAAACGAAGAAGCGTTCAGACTAGTTAAACTTCCCCCGAACTAATCTAAAATACAACAAAGATTAGCTGACTTGGATAATTAATATTCCCGTCAGATACAAGTCCATCAGGTACCTCTTACGCTTCAGATAAAATTTAAGCGTGTTACCAGAGGAAGAATAAGAAAAAAATCCCATACAATAAACATAAATGAATTAATTCTGTAATTATGTATATATATATATATATTATATATATATATATATAATATATATATATATATATTATATATTATATATATATTTATATATATATATATATATATATATATATATATGCTGTTTATTTAGTTGAAATGTCTATGATTAAATAAAAATATACCATTTTTTTTACTTTATTTCCCCCTTTTAGTAATATATATATATATATATATATATTATAAAAGGATATAATATATATATATATAATATATATTATATATAGAATATATATATCACAAAACCGACAGCAAAATGAGGTATTATATATATATATTATATATATATATATATATATAATATATATATTTATATATATATTTAATATGTTTTAACTGTATATGTGCAGTATTCAACATTGGAAGCTGAAGCGAAGTTGATAAGTAACTTCCAACTTGCAGAGAACCAAATATTTTGGGGGTTCACTAGGGTTCGCTGCAAAGTTTCCAAACACTGAGAAAAAAAAGAGTTGAAAGAAATATTTAGGAGAGGTGAGAAGACTTTTACTTTACATAAACCTGTCCGTCAAAAATTCCCTACCCGGACAACCATAGCCCATCACCTCGATAATGTTTGGCAATAGATTTATTTAACTGAATGATTAAATACAGTCTTATATAATGAAGGGGTTTCCAATAATTTACTTTTTTACTATTGACGTATACTATAGATACTTATGGCTAAAAAGCTTTAAAAAGATAAAAAAAATCAAGATAACAGTGGCGGCATGCAGGTGAGAGAAAAGTGAGAGATTATAAGGATGATGAATAGATATCCAAACTGATTTGCACGGATAGGGGTTGGGTAGGCGGTGTTTCTAGGTGTAGAGGAGTTCAGGAAAATTATTACTGATACGAAATTTAGGATATTTTTGACATGTGGATAGGTGGTCCATAAATTGATTTAAAGCGCTATGTAGAAAGGTTCCAGCGTACGATTAAAGAACGAATGCATAGATACTTTACTAAGATGGACATGAATTCTTTTAAGTATATTGACATACTCGATGACCTAGCTTATTTTACAATAGGATCTTTTCATAGAACGTATAAAGGACAAACTGCCTTTAGAAATGGCTGAAGCACCTATCGGTGATCAGCAAAACCCAAAGAGCGGTGTAAAAAATTACAAGATATAATATGGCAGGAAACGTTAATGAAATAATGTAAATGAGTAGCTCTAAGCTGTTTGATGACAGGTTTTAGAAAAGGATATGAAAGCAGCGGTGTGGTCTAAGAGAAGTTTTTAAGGTTAGTAGTATAAAAGAAATTTCCTAATGAGGGGTTGAAATTATATTATCTCAAAGATCTGTAGATGGAGGAATTCCATTAATAAAAGGAGGATTTTATAACAGAATACAGAAAAATACGATTCGTCGATCGAGAGTAATTCTGTACCGAAAATTGCAGAAAAAATATTTTGTTTCAAAAGGAAAAGGTAAAAATTTAAACAGTACATCTGGTGAAATAGGGTGAAAAGGTTGTAAGTTTAATATCATATATATAAAAGCTAGTGAAATCACGAAACATTAATCATTAGTCATCGATTAATCAGTTGTTAGAGTAATCAATTCTATTTAACTCTGCCATCTTTGGCTTCTTTGGACCTACATCCTGATAATAAAGTTTCAGATCTTTACAACCTGAATTTAATGGAATCCTATTTCAACTTGAAACTGAATCTCTATGCAGCTCAGACTTCTGTTGTCATTTTGCATGTTGGACGCAAAATATTGAAAAATCTACCTGAAATTACGTTTATGGATAAGTTAATGGTGTATAGAGTTGATAGATTCATGTTACAATCTGTATTAAAAATAAAAGCTCACCGCAAATTGTGTTCAAACGTTTGTTGACATTTATAGTTCGCGAAATTACTCTCTATGAAAAAGGTTTGTGTTTATAAACGAGGATATACCGTTCAATCCATGACATCCACAGATATTTAAACACAATTTACCGTGAGTAAGATATGGAAGGAATTTATATTCATTAATAATAATTCTTTAGGAGAGCACAGTGTTTTAATCAGTTTAAGATCGAAAACGGGCGTGAACTTGAAAGACCCTAAAAGGTCTATTGTCTTAAAGGTCAAAAGCGATGAATGGTTTAGATATTGTGTGTATGGTCAAGATGAGGTATAGATCATTCTGCAGACATTGACGCTGTATTAAATCACCCCTGTGAAAATAATGAGACACAAACAATTCAATATAATAGCCTTAATGAACAACCATTTCACTCAATTATGTTTGCATACCATCAGAGATGTTACAAGATCATAGCCTGGCTTACATTTACACCGATATAGTTGATCATCAATATGTAGGGAGCATTAAAACCCCTTTATTATGGGTGGTGCAATTTTCCAAAAATGGTAAAGTTCTAACTTTTCCTAATGTTCATTACTTACTTCTGAAGCACTTACATTTTGGCCATGTACGAGTGTATGTATAAAAGATATGTAGAGGGAAGGGCATGTCAATTAACTGACGGAACACTGTTGTGTAAAGTTCATATTAGATAGAAGCAGCAGCATTAACAAAAACATGATGGATTATTTTTTTTAACAGAGTTGAAAATCTTTCCTATGTGATGTTAGAAAACCTTCAAGAAATATGGGGAAGTGTAAGATTATACATAAGTGATGTAATCAGTTATATTTTTTTATTCATTAACTTACTCTTGCCGTGTAAAGATAGTATAAGAAAGAAGCAGTGATAATAATGCATGGTGACAGGATATTCGTTGGAACAAAATTACAAAGAGGGTTATGGACTGGGTGGATTGTTTCTCTAAATTATGGAGAATGCGCAATGCCTCTATTTTGAGAGGGAGGTGAAATATATAGGGAAAAGCTATACGAACAGGTGAATGCATAGTTACAGGATTAGCATCAGGAGCTCACCCTCTGCGAGTCCCTAAAGAAGGCGATTACTAGATGTTTCAGATAGATGCTGGATGATGTAAAGCGAAAAAATAAGACGTCAAAATGACGGTCAAGGTAAAAAACGTATGAAAATATGCGTTAAGAAAAGGTTAAGACTAAAAGACCTCAAAAGAAAAAATGCAATGATGTATTTGCTATTTAATTACTAACTTTTACATAAACATCATCATCATACTGTGACCGAATATAAGAAAAACTAAATCCTCGATCCGTTCATTATACGGTCAACACCCCTACATACAAGATGCATTTCCTCCATGCCTCCAGCCCAAGACTGGTTGAAATAAAAAAAAAAAAAAAAAATGAAGAGGAACTGGATCTTCTCGACTGGAACCACCCGATTGAGTGTAACTGAAACCAAATTCATCAGATCAACACCATACATTCTAATTACATAACAACGATGTCCTCTAGAGTTTCATATACCAGGTTATGTCGATCAGTACTTTAGATCATCAAACGTTTTTTTAGATATCTGAGAAACCGAAACTGACAAAACTGATTGGTAAGACCTTAAATCATCTGACGATCACATAGTATAACAGACTCTCCAATTTCTGTATATACTGTCTTTAATAGATTGAAGTGTAATCTCAATGAACTTCATTAGGTGCATCAGCTGCAAATTATCCTTATAGAAGTTATCATCGAACATGTTATTAATTTATTCCGACGATGCTAAACAATCTCATCTCCAGTCTTGCGGTTTTTAATAGTCTTCAAAGACGTGAGGCTGCACATATAGATAAAGCTGGTAAAACCGCAAGGAACACATATGAATTTCAGGCTCTCCACCCCAACCGATTCTTCTTCTCAAGAAGACTATCTTTATAGCACTCATAACAACACAACATAGCCACATTCCTTCAACGGAATTGTCATGACCACCATTCTAATTTTGAAGAACTCTTTCAGCTAGTAAGTCCTGAACCTGTTTACAAGTTGTTAGAAGCCTATCTCTATGTTAGAAAAGTGAAATTACTACCCCAGAGACATTTTGAAATCGAAAAATCTCTCTTGAACACTACAGCAAAGTATCCTATCAAACGAGTGGAAGACAAAGTTGTTAAACTACACAGGGATATGAGATGCAATCCCGAACATTGTGAATGGTAATCTTGCCTCAGAAAGTAATTAATGGTATTGTTGAGAACATGAAACATACTCAGGGAATTAAAAAAATCAGCCTATAGAATTCACCCCTTTTGGATTAAGAGGCAATCATTCTACATGTAAAGCTGTCTAACCTTAACGGGCGGGACTAGAACTGTTATAAATGGTCGCAATCTCTACTGTTCAGGACCTTGTTTACGCATCTAAATAGCTTACACTGTTTCACTGCAATGACGCCGGGATCAAAGGGATAGATATCTTGAAGAATCGCTACAGAATACGTAATTTCTTGCTTCCGCATCACGTGCCTTTCAGCTTGTAACGCTAATCATTTATAAACATTTTAAGAAAGGGGATATTAAGGGTTACTATCCTTCTTATGGGAGTCACAATCACCAATCACTTGTTCTGGTTTAATCTGGAACTCCTCAGCTATTGAATTGACAGGAGTACGCAACGTATTCATTGAATTAATTAAAGATGAATGAGAAGAAATAAAACTGTGTTTAAAACGAAACCTCGATTTAAGAGTCTTGCATTGAACGAAGTAAGATCCTGTAAAACTAGAGAAGGAATACCGGTTTCGTGTTCAATCAACTTCACAATCGCCCACATTACAGACAGGAGGACACTGGATTTCTGTTTATAGGGATAAAAATGACATTATCTGATTGATTCTTTTGATTTAAAATTTATATTGAAGCTTCTCAATATATCCTTTTCATTTTTTAAATAAATAATGTATAATTAATATAGAAGAACTATGTCCTTACCTGTTCAGCCGTCATACCTCTAATTTAGTGGAGTTTATTGTATGTTATTTCATTAATGTTTTTAAAAAATATGTGTTTTTAAATGAATTTGTCAAATATATTTGATGCTAAACAATTGTTATGTAAATGAACTATATAGTTTTCTTAATTATGTAATTAAACTGCATTAAAAATGAAATACTTGATTTTACTACCTTTAAACTTTATATTCTTATAATATATATATATATATATATTATATATATATTAAATATATATATATATATATAATATTATATATATATATATAATATATAATATATATAATATATATATCCAGGAGTTTAAATGTATACAGAAATGTAAAAGTTAATGATTCATAAAATTTCACATTGTATATAATGTGAAGATTAAAGTTTTCAGGAAATTCTGTTTAATGAACGTCGACGAATTTTAAAGGTTGTTGGTTTACAACCTTGAATGATTATTCAGATTGAGAACGCAACATCGTAACCAGTTAGTGTGTTTTGTAATACATTTACAACAAGTATAGCTATGGGAAGTTATAACATATTTCAGGTGCTGGTTTAATTTAAAAACATGGTACACATGTTCTAATTATAATCAGATTTTTCGACTAGGCATCCTTACACTCAACGTGATCCATCAAAAATCCGCATTGATATGCATCTGATGATGTCTATGGTCACAGAGTAAGAGTTGCAGCTGCCTAAGAAAGAGGAAGGTGACATTACATACCTCGATATAACATTAAAGTATAATAATTTGATACCTATACTTGATGGACATATAGAGAAAATTATGGAAACAAGCTAAATTGTTTAAAAACATTTTATAGTCAATGTGGACGATTTAACAATGAAGATACAATCCCTATCAATCTAAATTTCTTCCAAGATTACGTGCTTTAACCGATCAATACTGGTGAACATTCAGAGAGAAGAGGTTAATAACATTAAATTAACAACTAATGAAGAACTGAAGATATCGGGGGAATATGCTTACATTTCATATGGGGGACCATCAGGATGTTGTGCGGCTGAGTGAAATTTTATGTTCATACTGTTAAACGCATTTTGTAAATTTACTAATATATCTAATTGTTTAATAAATTTTCTTCATCATACGTAAAAAGACTATTCACTTTCCTCTCTCCTCTCTCTCTTATATCTCTCTATATAATATATACTATATATATTATCATATATATTATATAAATATATCTATATATATATATATATATAATATATATATATATTATATATAAATATATAATATATATATTACTATATATTCCAAAGTTTAATGAAGTTATTTTTTCCACCCAGAATGTGTGTTTCGGATAGGAACGTTGAAACAGTAAACCCATAGTAAGTACAATAAAGCAGTAAAGACAAAGCGCATAGCCAGGGTGAGGGGAGGGGGCCTCTGGGGCTATTTGCGCTACTGCTTTATTGAGTTATAGCTTTTTTAAGGTGAAAAAACGTTTTTAATTAACAAATTTAAACAGGTGAAGCAAGGGTTTTGTATACATAAAAATTAAGAAAGTTTTAAGTATAAAATAAATAACTGTTTCATAGTAAGAAAACGGAATTATTTAAAAAGAAAATACAAAGTATGTAAACATTTTTAGGTGCTGTCCCTTTTCACATGACTTAAAATTTATGTAAATAATGTTGGTGCTCTTGTATCTATTACGAATTATAAAAATAAGAAAGCAAAAAAAAGAAAAGAAAGAGCTTCACTGTCATTATTATTTCTTAAAATGCTTTTTTTTCAAGTTTATATAATTATTATATTATATATTATTATATATATATTAATATTATACTAATAAATATATATATATATATATATTATATATATACTTATATTAAATATATATTATACACTAGAGAGCGGAAATTTTTTTTTTTTTTTTTTTTTTTATTGCGTCGAAAATTTTAAAAAAAATTCATTTCCCCCATTTAGGGGGCTCGAAGCCGACGGGGGACAGAGGGGGGGGAAACAGTTTCATACCCGGAGGGGATGGTCGGGAACCCCCGCGACACCAAAGACCAAAGAGCGGGGGGTTCGGGAGACCATACCCGGAGGGGGGGATTAGCCCCCCCCGTCGTCCACGAAGGCCGAGAGACCCCGATCCTGCCATCTTTGCGTTCCCTATGGTATTCTTTAGTTAAAAATAAAGAATAATTTACTCTCAAACCTTTTGGTATACTATTAGCTGTCCCCCGCTCGGTCGAGCCCCGTAAATGGGGGGGAAATAATTTTTAAATATATTCGATGAAAATAAGCCAAAAAAAAAAAAAAAGAAGGTAAATTTCCTTAAGAATTTTGGGCTGATTCCAAATATATAATTTGTTTACTGTAGGACTGCGTTCTCATAAGTTACATTACTGGTGAGCATTAAAAAAATCTTGACCATCTATATTACTATATAATATATATATCATATATATATAATATATATATATATATAATTATATATTATATAATATATATATATACTATATATCATATAATATATATATAAATATATAAAGATATATACAAACACCGTATAACTAATCTTGATTATATTACAACAGAAAAGGAGCCGTCAAGCGCAAAAAAAGGAAATTGTTTTATATCTCAATATATAATTAATTGCTATTTTATCTACATCATAAGAAGAATTGGCCAACTTCGATGAAAATTTCTTTACTGATACAGTTCAAGTCTCAAGGCGCCATTCCGAATTAAAAAAAAAGTGTTCAGAGAAGGTTTCAGCTGCTAATTTAAAGTAGATTTACCGTCCACGCTGTAATATTGCGCCCTAGCGGCGCCTCGCGTCGTTTCCGGGCGCGGGGCGCGCCGCGGCGCGGGGCAACTCGCGTTCGGTCTTGCAACCCTGCGATCGTTTAAAGAGTTGAAACCGTGATTCAGCATAATGCATCTTCCTCCCGCTTTTTCTGTTCTTTTTTCAATAGAAACCCTAAAGGAGGGGTTCTCACACTCATTTGAGAGTTTTTTGGAAATCTCAAAAATGAGATCTATGTTAATAAAAACATATATATAAGTACACTAATATCAGAATGTTAAGTAACATTTTTTTACATAATATCGGTACGACCGGTTTCCACACGTACTACACATACACATCAAGCATTTGAACGCGCCATGTCGAACTTCTTTGTATCTTCTTCTCTTTCCTTTTCCATTTTCTTTTGTCGTCTTCTCATCTTTCTCTGCTTGTCCGGCTCACCCCTGCAAGAGGGGGTCTCGAACTCATTTTGGGGTTCTGAAACCAGAAAATGAGTTTAGACACTTATGAAAACATAGATGTAGACACCTAATTTGTTCTAATATGTATTCATCCAGAATTTCATTCTGGCACCGCAACCACCAAGCTCCGGCTCCGGCCCATATGTTCGCAAATAATTTAACATAGCCATTCTATTTCATTTATTGCTCTCTACCTCACGAATTTCCAAGCTTTCTTAAGTCCATTTTTTTTAAATTTAAGGGGAGGCGGGGAACCCGCATTTACGAAGGTTCGGGAAACATTGGAAGCAGCATTGGTTCTAAAATAAAAGAGGCTTGGCACTTGTTGAAGAAGATGACGATGAAGAAAGTAGGATGTGTTGGAAGGAGGTAGCAATGCAGTCACGGTTTGCCCCATAAATGACCCCCGGCTGGGGCCGTGGAATCTGGCGTTCGGGAAAGTAATTACGGGATCTTATTTTTGAGAAATTCCAACACTGTGTGACATCCGGAATTGTAGAATATAGACCTAGGGTAAGCTATCTATGAAAGAAGTTGTTAGGCGGCGTTCCTAAAAACGCAACGGCTGAAACGCCAAGCTCGGCAATAGCGGCCATCGACTCGGCATACCTCAAAAAAGCATACTAGACAACACCGAGCTCAGCTTCATAGCTCCAAGAAACAAAAGATGTTAGGAAAGGGGGTAGGAATGTCTAATACTACTCTTGTTAGGCAATGAATCGATTTCCGTCGTATTACCCCAGGAATGCGATTCAACACTGTCGATTCATGTACTAGTCCGGACAGTTGTAGAATATAGACAGGCATCTATGAGGGATTGTACTAGAAGGGTTAGAAAGGGGGGTGGGTAATAACTCGTAGAAGGGAACCAACCTAGCGCATTCTAATATACACCAATCGAGATCTCATACTTATACCTGGGGTAGACAGCTTCAATAAAGGGGTGTATTCCTATGACGTAGACATGTCTGCTAGAAAGGGGGGTAGGGTAAATAACTCATAGAAGGAAGCATCCTAGCACCTTCTAATATACACCAATCGTTTCCCCGTACCCAATAACCTAGGGTTAGACACTAAGACCGGTGTATTCATTACAATATAGATCGCACGTGCTAGAAGCTAGAATAAATAGCCTTAAAATATAATAATAATAATATATAGCCTATAAAATATAGCTAATAGTAGCCTATAGAGGCAGTGTCCTTTTCGCCCTCGGTGGCATCCCTTGAAGTGAAGAAAAAAGGGCACTTTTCCTTTGCGGTTTGTGGTTAGATAAGAGAGGGTCCAAATCTCACCTCTACTACTAAGGTTTAAATTTTACAGACTTGCTAGATTTGTCCATATAATGTCCATCTTTTACTTGTATATAGAGAGTCAGAGACAAGTCTAAAGTCAGTTTATTCGCATTTTACGGGGGGAGAGGTTGTGGTTAATTTTCTTTTTTGTGCGGAATACAATAGTGAAAATATATCAAAATAATTACCCCTGTGATTATTATAATACTTATATATTATATATATTATATATATTATATAGTATTAATATTAATAATATATATAATATAATGTAGTATATATATATTATATATAATATAGAGAGAGAGGAGAGAGAGAGAGAGAGATGAGAGAGAGAGAGAGAGAGAGGAGGAGAGAGAGAGAGAAGAGAGAGAGAGGAAAGAGAGAGAGAGAGAGAGAGAGGAGAGAGAGAGAGAGAGAGAGAGAGAGAGAGAGCAGAGAGAGAAATGAGAGAGAGAGAGAGAGAGAGAGAGAAGAGAGAGGAGAGAGAGAGGAAGAGAGAGAGCGAGGAGAGAGAGAGGAGAGAGAGAAGAAAGAGAGAGAGAGGAGAGAAGGAGAGAGACGAGGAGAAGAGGAGAGAGAGAGAGAGAGAGGAGAGAGAGAAGGAAGAGAGAGACGAGGAGAGAGCGACGTCGAGAGAGAAGAGAGAGAGAGAGAGCAGAGAGAGAGAGAGAGAGAGAGAGAGAGAGAGAGAGAGAGAGAGAGAGAGAGAGAGAGAGAGAAGAGAGAGAGAGAGCAGAGACAAATCCTGTATATAAGCAGGCAATGACGTTTTTCGTATTTGTTTCTAAATTTTACACCTCTACAATACAATTTTATTTTTAGGCTTTTTGCTTTAGACCGAGATTGTTCGAAGATTCATGCAATCGATATTTAAAAAAAAAAAAAGTCTAAATTTACTCACAGATTTACACATAAATATAAAAATTAGGTAATAGTCCGTTTTAGGGTAATGTGTCAGATATTGATATTTTAGAAAAGATAATTGATTCTTTATACATATTCCATCTAAGAGAGTTATGAAGTCTTTTTAATTGCAGAATGTGTTCGAATGCATGCAATCGATATTGAAAAAAAAAAAAAGTTGTAATTTGTGCATACAATTAATGAAATTATAAAAATTCATTTTAACAACAAATTATATGATTCAATTATATACTGATATATATATATATATATATATCTATATATATATATATATAGTATATATATATATATATATTATATTTATATATATATAATATATATATATAACTACAGCCACGAGCCATAAAGTTTTAACACGAGCCGCCACTTTATATATATAAATATATATATATTTATATATATATTGTTGTTTTTGGTTCTGTTATTGTTGTAGTTGTGGGTTGTTTGTGGATTTGGTGTTGTTAGCGTGTGGGTTTTGTAGTTGTGTAGTGGTGTGTGGTGGTTTGTTTGGGGTGATTGTGGTGTGTGTTGGTATGGTGTTTGTGTGTGGTTGTTTGATGGGTGTGTGTGGTTGTGGTGTGTGGAGGTGGTGTTGAGGGTTGGTTGTGTGTGTAGGTTATGTGTGTGTGGGTTTTTGTGTTGGGTGTGGGAGTAGGGGTTGGTTTGTTGTTCTTGTTGGTGTGTATAGTATATATATATATATATATATAATTACCTTTTTACCGGGCTGTGCTTGTAATCCCCAATGCAGGGGTAACACGGGGACAGGAAATTCGAACTTTAAGGCCTCGGCTATCCAAAGCAGCGCCCAACCAACGTGTTCGCAGTCAAAGTTTTTTTAAATTCTTGCCCCAGGTAGACTAAAACCAACTGTCTACGGAGGATTTGAACCAACGCCTCTCGTATGAGAGCGCGGTGACTCAACCTCCTGGCGCCACAGGCGTTCCATTATATATATATATATATATATAATATATTATATATATTTATTATATTAGTATATATTAATATATATATATATATATATAATGTATATAATATATATATATATATATATTACTATATATTATATTATATCTATCTATACATATATATACGTATATATATATAATATATATATATTATCATTATAGTATAATTGTACCTAGTAAATCACGGAATTGGCTATAAAAAACAGTTATTTAAATGGCAAAATCTTCACTAAACTGTGTGAGTGAAATACCTCACATGTAAGCATTACGGATATTACAACGGGCATTCGGGGTACAAGCCAAATAGTTGCGGAACATGTAGAATGTGTTTGAACCGGTTTCAAATCCGGAGTATGCGTATGCTTTTTCATCGCTATCCATTTGTGTAATGAAGTGAAAAAGTGGCGTCCAGCTCAACAGCGAAGGTTAGATAAAAACCAGTGTGTGTGACATAGCTAATTAACAAGTTACCCTACACTCACAATTTCCTTACAGAAGTTCTAATAAGGACTAAAACTCATTTTCCTTAATAAATTTAAGAAGGTGAAAAACAGGAACAGTCAGCGAGTCGTAGGTTTTTATTGGTAAAAGTTTATTTTTTTTTTTAGAAAAATAACTGTGTGTATTCGAAGATGAAAGAACCATTTTTAAGTAGCCCCATTTTCTTTTTCATGAGGAAAATTTATACAAAGAATATTTAGCTTCTTAAAGGCAATCGAAATTATGGCAAATCAATACAATTTAAAAATCTGAATTATAATTAATTTTAGATATATTAAAATGGTAAATTACGTAAATTTATAATTATATGGAAACATTTCGTACCCTACATTTAATTAAATATATATACATATAAACGTTACACTGATCGTGGATAGTTCGATGCAATATAATAATAATAAACACACTAGTGTATCAATGGGATAGTCTCTCGTCAATAACTTTACCTGAAGAGCGTAAATTTTGGCAATAATAAGATGCAAAGAAGAACCATTATTCAATTTGTGCGTCATTCGTTATAATATCCCTACACCATGACCACTTTGAATAAAAAATATGAATAGCACATTTGTACGTTTAAAGAGGGAACACTAATAATAATAATTAATAATAATAATATAATAAATAATAATATAATAATTATAATAATAATAATAATAATAATATTGAGTATAGCGTAGTCTAAAAAAATCGATATTTTTTTAAAAAGTAATCAATGTTTTGATATGGAGTATGAAGCAACTCTGCCACAAGTTGTTAATAAAAAATTGCAACAACTACGATATATTTATAAGCAACGTTAATAGTTGTTTTCATTTATAATTTCTTTTTACGTTTGAAGAATTAGCAAGATTATGTTAAGTAGACACAGATTTACTGTGTATACTTAACAAAAAATTTATTATATAGTATAAAATTAATATGGGATCCTTCCCTTTTAAACATTAAAAAACAAAATTGCGGTAGAGTGAATTATTATTTATATAACGAGAATTTGGTTGGAAGCCATTTTTTATACTGATAGGGAGAAAAAAAAAAAAAAAAAAAAAAAAACGATTATCGGAAAAAATATCGATATTTCGTCAGAATAAGCTAATCTCAACAATAATTATTTTTTTTTTTTGAGTGAGTGTACAGGAGCCACCCTTGCGCACAAAAAAAGCGGCGATACCGAGTCAGAAAACCAACTACTGGGGCAACCCCTAAACAGAACGCATAGAAAACGGGAAAGAAATATTAAATCCTATAGGCAGAGTCGTTCCCGAAAAGAACAAGCAACAATCGCGTCACTGGTGGAAATGAAGTGACGTCAGAAACAATTATATGAGAGGCGGGACCCGGACAGGTATGGTGTCTAACAATGGGAAAAGTCGGTCTCTGGAAGCCGCAAGAGCCACACAATCCACGAGAAGATGGCGTACCGAAAGTAGACACTGGGAACGGCAGAAAGGACATAAAGGGGGATGCTCCCTTGCCATAAGATAGCTGTGAGTGACATTGAGTCATGGCAATTCGCAAACGAGCCAGGCACCCAGCCTCCTGGTGCCGACTCGGCGACAAAGACGATGGCATTAAATCCCCAGGAGAGGCTTCTACGGGCTACGCGAGCTTTAAGCATCCCACGATGATCTTCCGACCTAACTCCTGCCAACAAGCGCGGGAAGCCCACGTTTGAGTCGGGAGCCAGAATAAGCACTGGAGGTGTTCCAGCAAGATGGCCCACAGGTAAGTTTGTCGACAGGTAATTTTTGCAGGTGGCGGCGTGATAGGCCGCTCTGTCAGCCAATTCGTTACCGGATACTCCACGTGAGATGGGACTAGTCAGCAAAACGTCAAAGCACTTGTGTCTAGCATTGCACATAAATAGAAACCTTTTGTGATTGATGGAAACCAATAGGAATGTTGGTCGTCGTTCGATTTTGTATGTGCAAGATAGAGCATCTGCGAGTCAGCAAAAAATCGTATACGTGTCTAAGCCAGATCTAGTGTCGAATTCGCTATTTCAATAAGCTAAAGTTAAGTGCAACTACTCGGCCGTAAGACGGAGCGGTCAGAAGGGAGAGTGTGGGACACAGTAAGGTCTGGAAATAACCGCTGATTGCACTCCACACCCGTACTCGATCCGTGGTGTAGAGCTCACAGAGCTTCATGGAGAGCAGGTGAGACAGAAGAGGAAGCATCTGCAGGTGAGAGACGGGTGGTCCGGATTTTTTGATAGGGCAAGAACAACACTCATGCCACCACAGGGGGCGGATACAAACCATTAAGGGCAGACATCATCCGGTAGTCAACGATTGTAAAAACAGCCGCACAGGGGAGGCCGGAGAACACGCGAAGACAGACGCCACATAAAACCTCCAAACGGCAAAGTAGCAGGGCTACGAGGAACCCTCAGCGATGAGAGGAGTCAAGAGCCGATGGCTGTTGGGGCATTTGATAGACGGAGAACAAGGAAGCAACATGAGATATTCTCTCCTGTAAGAAAGGGGCCTCCACCCCAAGGCCTCCCCTACAAGGGAAGAACGAAATCGCCCCCAAGTGATATCCGCCGAACCCGTCATTCTGTATCGGGTGTCGAAAGGCGTAAGTATCGCCAAGAGCCGGTCTGCGCCATATATCGCACACCGCATAATCCACTTTGAGCTGACCAAACTCATGATCAGCAGACGAAGCATGACTTTACGAGCATGACCCAAGATGTAGACGTAAGGTGGCGTAAGAGGTCCAATGAGGTAGTTATACATAGTTATACATAATAATAATAATAATAATAAATAATTAATAATAATAATTAATAATAATAATAATAATATATAATAAATTA
>JABUQX010019760.1:0-10000 GCA_015478945.1 Trachelipus rathkii
CAGAAATCCAAGCAAAGAGTATGAAGAAAAACAAGTAAAAAACAAACAAGACGCAAAAAAACAAAACAAAAAAAGAATGCAAGCATATACGATTATAAAGACAACCAACCACAAACATAAACACAAACAATCAAACATACATTCAGACAAGTTAATAAACAAATAGAAATAGGTATAAGTGCAGAAAAGTATATAACTGAACAAATAAACAATAAGAGACACAGACAAACAAACAAAAGAAAAAGCAACAAAAATGCAGACAAACAAACAGATATATTTAGAGACAAACAAGCAACAAGTAGTGCAGACAAATCATTCAGAAAAAATACTGAAAAATAGGTATAAAAATACAGTATGTAGACAAGTGACAACCAAACAAACACAAACAAACAAGCAGCAATCAAACAAACACACATTCAGAAATACAGACAAACAAAAAGAGAGTATCCAGACAAACATGCACACACACAAACACACGGACAGACAAACAAACAACAAGTATGAATAAAAATATTCAAACAAACAAAAGTAAACAAACAAACAAACATAAATACAAGCAAACACATACAGACGGAGAGACTTACTGAGACAGAAAGTATAAAACGAAACTATTTTATAGAAGGACGTGACATTTTGTTCGAGGACGAGATGATCGAAATAATCTCGAAGTTGGAGAGTTGTAAGGGAATCAAGTAACTAACCCTTCCGCAACAGAATGCGAACACGCCGCACGAAAACGGATGTAGTAAAATATATTTACATTTAATAATACAGTCTGCAATGATTGTGTATTTATCTATTTATTTATTCACATTTTCAATTTCATTTCTTTAAAACCTTATGTTTTGCATAAAAAACTTTTATTTAATATCTAAATTCATTTCTTTACAACTTTTTTTTTTTTTTAAAAAAAAATTTCTCTTTTTTTCTTTCAACTTTTTGTTTTTAAAAACTTTTAATTTTTAATTTTAAATTTCTTTAAAACTTTCTTGTTTTTTTAAAAAATGTTTAATTCATTTTTTGTTGTCTAACATAACATAAAAAATGTAAAATTTTTTAATACACGCTGAACGACGGAAATATTGGAAATGCGTGATAGCGTGTGGATCGTTGGTATCGGAATACTCATTCCATTGATCTATGTTGCAATGTTCCAATTATGAATCGACTCAGTTGGCAGCATAGTTTGAAGTTTTAGACGGTGATGTGCGTTAAATCTACGAGAGCCCATAACATACTTAACACACCGCGCGTACGACATAATACATGCCATCACTGAGCACTCTCTTGAACACCAAGTATGCAAGGGTAACACACGGATATAGCAGTTTTGAGGCAAGTCGCAATATACGTGTTTGTCGATGTGTTTTTTATTACATTGACTTTGCGGTTGCATTGATTCGATTGGTATGGCAGTCTATTACACTAAACTACATAAATAAAACATAAACGTTTTTTTAAAACATATTTAAATACTTCATCTAATTGCAAAGGACGGGTGATTCTGTACAAATTGCACCCCCGCAGTTCTACATATTTCACCAGAGATTCAACACCTCTTCATGATATAAGGATGTAAGTATAAATATTGCCTGCTGCATTAATCCATTCTTCGGCATACATAGGTTCAGTAGCATGCATTCTCTCGTTCCAGAGAGAAGTAAACGTATCCTTCGTTGATAGTTATCCCACGCGTTCTTTTATATTCACAATTACGGCAGGGTAACCACATGTTTCTTTGTAAATAGATTACATCCCGTGAGCTCTATATGAATTAAGTCCTCGATTATGTCGACCTCTTTAAGATGAAATTAATTCATTTTTTTCATTTTACATCAAAGCTTGTTAAATATGTTTCAAGCATGATATGAAGCAGTAGAAACCTATAACATGTACGCGCCCGTAATGTTATGCTAGCATCGATGGTGTTGAATAGTTCGTACATCAATACTTTTTACATTATCAGCCACAAAGAAACAACACCCTTATATAATAGGGTGTATAGCCCACTCTCCACAGTCTGAGTGCACTGTCACCTTTCTGATAGCATTTTCACCAGGTAGACAATTCATCAGTTTGACTCCTAATTGAGGCGCTTTACCGTCCTTCTTCAAGCTTCTGTGCAGTAGTCGACTATGTGCTTCGATGAATTACTTCACCCGAAATGAATAAAGGTCTATTCTTTTGCGCCTCCGAATGGAATACAGGTAACATATCGCTCTCAGCATTCGTTTGTGAGCTGAAAATATATAAATACCACATCGTTGCGTATTACGAAGGTCCTCGTAAAGATTATTTCTAACGAACTAGGAACGAATGAAGAGACGGCATGTTAACAATACAGCAAAAAATGTCTTACTAATGAAATTCGTATGTATAAACAGACTCAAAAAGGTAATGAGATTCTTTCTTTCAACCAATCAGAAGAACGTAAACAAGTATATGATCGGACGAACAGCCATATTGGTTCAAATATACTACAATGTACAATCGCTATGGCACCCTAAACCCGTTTTTTTCTGTTCATCGTCTGTATTTCCATGTTTCAGGACTTTACATTCGATTCTTTTCTGTTTGTATGTATATTTTCAAACCCATGTCTTACGAGCAATTCGTTTCACTTTTTGTATTTGTATTTCCGCGTTTCCTAGAGTTTATCAGAATGCAAGTCAAAGGCAAAAAGGTTCCAAGCACTCTTGTTTTTTTTTAGTGCATAAAGCACATAAGTATCCCACTTCTTGGTTGATTCATGTTTCTCCGAGAACATTATGTTTTCTCAATATCAATCATTGGTTCGTTGAATTCTTGTCCATGGTTCTACAATGGTCACCACTCAACATAAACAAATTTATTAAAACAACTTTTTCATTTAAAAGCATTTTCATTTTTTTAAATTTTTTATATAACATATAATTTTCAAAAGAAAGAGCATTATATAAATACATAAAAACATACGCTTTATTTAACATATTAAATCATCTATTCAAGGGGGACAGAGGATTCTGTCTAATCTTGTCAAGCAGTGTCTTCATATAATCGTCTTCACTCTGAGAAGATCTTCCAACACCCCTTGTTAACACAGGGAGTGTGAGATATTATCACCAATGTCACTTGAAAGGCAACTAATCTCCACTTTTTTCTACCAGCCTATTTTGATTCACAGTCTGTTCTCATATCTTATCACTCACGAGAGATTTAAAAAACGTAATCCAAAGCACTGATAGTTTTAGTTATGGCAGCAAGCTGGATTTTGCAGCCTGGCGAGATATACTTGCGCCATCTATACCGGTAACGTGGGAATCATGTTTCAGTGTCAATATCATAGATTACACCGTGAGCCATATGAATTAAGACCTCGAGTAAATGTCAACACACTCAAGATGAGATGTTATTTCATTTTTTATTTTAATCAAAGCTGTAATATTTTCAGATGTTCGAACTGTGAAACTTATAATTGTCACCCGCTAGATTAGAGCACGTGCGCCTTAACTTCTTTTTGCGATTGGCTCTCCCGACTCATTCCCTAAGCAGGGCGTAGAGTTATCTAGGGCTTTTAAACGATCCCTGTAACAATCGACGAAGATAAGCGAACATATAAATTCTTATTAGAACCATTCCCATTGTCTCCCCAAGTCAGATATTTCACTACGCCTCGATGCATCGGCTAACAATCGCTCATCCGTTTCTCAAGCTGCAACGATGTCGATAATTCTTGATGATTCTTCAGTAGATTAATGAAAGGGTCTATTATTTGAACATATGGCAGGAATACAGCCAACGTAGCGGTCCCCATTCGGTTTACGAATAAATATAAATGACACATCATTGGGTATAACGAAAGCCCTAGTAAAAATACAACAAGCGTAGAGAGGCGAGGAGATGTCATCTTACCAGCCACAGCGAAAAATGGTCTTACTAATGGCAAATAGGGCAACGTAAGCAGTCCTCAAATAGGGTAATTTGAGATGTCTTTCTTTCAACCTAAATCAGTTGGAGATTTGCTCTACATCTCGAGTGTATCAATGTTGCTGGATATACATTAAGACAGATCTACACGTTATGAATGGTGTTCGTTGAGGTTTGAGTCACGCGTGATATATTCACGGGAGTAAAATCGCAAAATGACAGATAGATAGCTTTCTTTCTCAATCGAGTGTACAAACATATAGATATCAACAATCTTACTATATATAGTAAAAACGGTAATGCTCACAGCATAAAAAGAATATGAGGAGTTCAGTAGACAACGATATCTCTGCATCACTGTGGTTAGATACGGAGATGTTTTATAAGTGAGGTATTAAAGTATGATGAGAGGTTATAGATAGGAAGAGAGTAACTGTCCTCCTACGGACATTACAGCCCCTCCATGAATCTTGGGGGTGAAACAAGTTCCTTATATTCAAAGACAACTTACATAAAAATACCAACACTTACACAATTACAACATCCAAAGATCGTGTGGAGGATGGTTTCGATTGTTTCGGACTGGTAGGCGCGGTGGAGTATGCACAGGACTTTTTATAAAACGTAGCAGCTTGGCTGCCTGTGCTGGTGTATGCGGCTTGCTGACTGATCTGGTGTAAGGTAATGAGCGTATCGGCGCCTGAGTTTCAGTCGTGTGCGCATGCTTAGTGTGTGTGTGCTAGGATTCGTCTGTTATCAGGGTATGCCGTGCCATTCTTTAGGATAGCTTCTACTTCTACCGTTACGGTCTAGTGTTGTATGTGTAGACCGACACACACACGAGCTGTCGATTGGGTACCACGTTTCCCCAGCAGGCATCTTTATGGGGTTGGATCTACGGACTCCCTGCTCACTAATCGAACACTACTACTACCTTCTTTTATGAGATAATTATTGTTAAGCATAGGACCATCTTTTTTTTAAGCCAATTTACCTTTTTTTTTTGACCGACTAAACTTGAGAATTTTATTTCGACAGAATCACGATTTTCTTTTGGATTTTTACAATCAATTATTAGAAAAAAGGGAGACAAATATTTATATCATTTTCATTACTCGTGATACTTGTTTGGTGTCTTTTGTAATAAGGTTAAAACTTTTGCATATAATTTGGTCAATATTTCAGCAGCTTATCTTATTAATGTGTTTATAGACAACTCTATCGATTACAAAAAATAGAGTAAAAAAACACTGTTCGATCCTCATTATGTTATGGAATGGTGGTATATTCTGACATTAAATGTGTTAACCCAAGTCACTCTGCGTTTGGTTTTGACCATTCCTTTTACATTACATACTATTGTTTCGCTAAACAAATTCCAAGGTTTTCATCTTTTGTCAAAATCAAATTCCACTGTACTCGTGGACGTGTGTCTTATTAATCCTGTGGGTTTGTCGTCAGTGTTGGCAGCTATTTTTTATCTTTGATGCACAGGATCGGATTGAGATATCATGATTGGGTGTGTTGAACGATAGTATTGTGGGTCTCAGAGTGCTGATTGACTTACGGAGGAGGGAGTGGGCGCACACGCCGTTGGTGAGATCTATGTGATTAGCTGGCAGATACTTCACTTAAGGTACATAGTGTTGTGTCAGGGGTTCGTAGTCAACAGGTTTGGTTTATGACATGCTAAGGGGGATTCGCCGAGTCAGGCGCGCTGGGCGGGCTGCGCTTAGAAAGTTGAGGCATAGTATGGATAATGATGCATGTAGGGTAGTTACCAATGTGAAGCAATATCTCCGTAGTGATAGTAGTGACAAATTTTGAATTAAAGTAGTGGTAGAATTAATTCAGAAGACTTTACTTGTGTACGGTAATTTTTTTTTTTTTAAAAGGATCTTTTCTACATTTTATGGATCCAGACATAAAAAAGGGCTTTAAGCAAATTCACAGTGTTGGCTAAATCGTAGTGGAATTATATCGGAGTTGGGATTGTGTTTTTTTTGTTTGTGAAGTTTTGGTAGTAGCATTTGATTTATTTGGATTTTTGGCTTTTTGTGAGACAGTACGATTTGGTTTTTCTTGTGTGATGACTCATCACCCTGTTTGTGTTCCATCATGAGCGAAACTTTTATTCAAATTGGAAATTTTTTTAGAGAGAATTATGTGTGCAAATTCATTGAGACAAATGATGCTGGTTTATTAGTTTTGATTGTATTTGTACGGGTAATAGCTCTAAATGTTGCAGTAGCTGACAAGCTTAAAGAGTTTTACAAACAAGATAAAATAGGTTTGCCAGGTCTGAAAAGTTTGCCCTAGTTGTCGAAAGGACATTAAAAATGCCTTCCACAGGTTTTTAATTGTACATGGCATCACATCACAACATCTAGTGATGAATGGAACGATTGAAGTTGGGAAGAGTAAATACCTAAGCATACATCTTCTTTAAAATTTCAGAGGTTAGTAGCAAAGACTTGGAAAGATATGCCATGGATAAAGTAATTGAGGTTTAAGATTTGTTATTCAAACAACAAAATTGCTAGGTGTCGTGGGTAGCAATTTACTCGCTGGTCAATAGATTGCAAGGGTAGCATTTGTTGAATAATTGTAGAATTGTTGGTGTCTTGGACTTAAATGATTGTTTTTTGAAAACACACGAGCAAAAGCTGGGTCTCTATGGATGATAGGATGCGTTGGCAGTTTTGGAGCGGCGTTGTTTGATGTTTACAAGCAAAGATGGTCAAAAAGCCAGAAATTAACGTGAAGGCGGGGTCCTTTGTAACTTAGTTTTCCTCATAAAAAAGAAAAGGGAGAAGTTTTGTATGCGGATATACAAATTGTCATATATTTTTGATGATCGTCACTCCAGTCATCTTTTGTCCTGGTAAAAGGGCACAATGTTTTCAGTGAGAGTGTTAAATGAAAGTCAGAAACAGGCACTCTTATTTTCTTTTGCAATTTGAATGGAGATGTTTCTCCACTTATTTAATAGTAAATTTTGGTCCTAAGTATGGAGCTTTTATAGTTTTGAGATTGACAAAATATGTGGCTTAAAAGTTGATTTATCCTGGAATGCACTCCAGTTTGGGTGTTGTGTGATTCACATCACAATGCAAGTGATGGCTTGGAAGTAGCCATTAATTAACAGAACATTATAAACTTTGCGATTTCAAAACTGTAATGTGGGGAGTCAAATATGCATACTTCATCAATGTGCCATGTGTGGCAAAATTCACTAGATTCGAGAACTTTTTTCTCACAGGTTTACAATTGATTTGATCAACAACAATTAATTTTTGACCAACAAATGAAATCATTAATATAAAAAACAAACAATCTGATCAACAAATCAAAATTTATATCACCAAAAAATCAACTTTTTCGATCAACTCAGCAACTCGTTAATTTCAATCAACAAATCATATCTGATAAACTATTAGAATATTTACATCTGGTGGCAAATTGTTGTGTTAATAGACTTCATGCTGCAAACTAACTCTTTTTGTGGTAAGATGTCAAAACTCATGATTTCCTGGGAAATAGTCCGGCAACTGTGATCACACGTCTCTTTTGCTCTCCTACTTTCTTCTTTGCGCTCGTTGTCTTATCATAATAGCAGGTTGAATGCATAAGCATCTGCATAATCAGTGATAGCTTAAACTTTAAAGCATGATACTGTTGCTGTTAATGTTTTTTTGACAAAGTTAATTGACTACTTTTAAAAAATGACACTTTGGTGAACTAAAATCGTCATGCAATGTTAACTGCATCAATTTAAAAATTACAAAAATTTTGTGAATCTTGTAATTATCAGGATTTCAGCATCAAAGCTGAGTGAAATTTCTCTGACACTAGCCAAAGTAAGTCACCTTGTGATGACATTGGTGGTGCAACAAAAAGGCTAGCTGCATGTGCAAGCCTTCAGAGGCCAAAAGAGAGTCATTCTTTCTCCTGCAGATTTGTTTGAATTTTGTGATAAAAATATAAAAAAATGTAAGGAAGGTTCTTCTCTATCTTAAAAGATGATATCGAGTCTGCAGGGTTATGTCAGGAAGAACGATTTTCAAATACTTCTACAGTTGTTGGTACTAAAGATAATCATCAGTTTAAACCAATAGATTCAAATAGAATACATGTAAGTAGGGTTTCAAATGTCTCTACATCATTTGTGGCTAATGTTTCTAAATCACATGAGAAATGACATGGTTTCAACATGCATGTCTGATCTTCAGCCAGGACAATATGTTGGCTTGTATATATGATAATCACTGGTGGATTGAGAACATTTGTGAAATTTCACTTGAACAATGTGATGCACTTGTTAATTTCATGTAACCAAATTATTTTTCTTGGCCTTTAAATAGAGACACATGCTGAATTCCTGTGCCAACAACTATATCCACTGGACAAAATTACACTTTTCTAGAATCTGCAATTAAATTTGTTAATGAAACATTTCTCACAAGGTGCTAATGACTCGCCATAACTTGGGACATCATGTCTAAAGTGTTCAATTCAATTCTGATTTATATTTATAGTATTTGTTTCTTTGTTTGCTGCGCTGCACTCCTGCTTGGGATCCATTAAGATACCAACAATCAAGGCTGGAAACCTGAATAAATAACTCATATTCAGGCTTGGGAACCTGTGACAAAGAAACCCATCACTCATGGCTAGACTGCATGGCTATTGGGCGTGACCTCTTGCAAATGGTAATACTATTTAAAAACAAAACTAGTAGTGGCATAGCCACCAATGACCAAAGCAAGAACATATGTGTACTTACAATAATGTTTTATACTACTTTTTGCAAAAGATTTTACTTAATATTAATTTTTTTAACCTTATTTCAAAGGACACCAACAAGAAACTTGTAAACACTGATAGAGAAAAATGTGCTCTTTCTAATGTTGGTAAAATCAAGAAAATTGTTTGTGATACATTTCTGCAATGTTAGTTCAAAAACATGTAAATTTGGCTAAAAAAAATTGTGGGCTATGCTTAGGCTATAATATATCATAAAAAAAGGTATTATGGGTGTTGAAACTTTTACAAAGTAATAAAAGCAACTGTTTAAAAGAACTGTTAAGTATGAGTACTTGAAAATGATATGCTCAGGAGGAACTGTGAAACATCACATTTCAGTCAATTTTTTAAAAACTGCATTTTATCATAACTTTGCTTTTAATTTGCTTTAAAAAAAAAAACTACGCAACTTTCACCATTTAAACTTTCTGATTAATTATGTTTAGCGGACAAAGATCTGTATATCCATGCATTTTCATAATCTCCACTTTAATAGTTTTCTCAAAATTAACACTTCAAAGTTGGTGATTTGTGTCATTTGACATTTTCAACATCTTGTGGGGGGGAGGGGTGTAATTAAGGGCCCCTATTTCTTTGGGAAATAGATCCTGGGACCTAAAATTTGGCAGATTTTAAATTTTTCCTAGGACATAGAAACACATGTACTAAATTTTATTAGAATTGAAGATGGTTGAGTGGGGACGATCTCAAATATTGGTCCACTTGACATGGAATGACCCATTTACAAAAAGGACCATTGTCAATGCAACAGGTAATCCGATACCATATTGGATTGAACCCAGTGATAGCTATCATGGGTGGCTGGTTGTATATAATTGCCTTAACATAACGAAACTAACTGGATGATTGGAACTGCTCCTCACCTATTGCAGCTACAAAATTGCTTTGTTGGATTTGCCACAGTAGTACGTGCCATGCCATGCCATTTAATTAATTTAAACGTTCTATAAAAAAATTTATAATCACCCCATCAAAAAAAAATTTTATTTGTAATAGTAAAGTTTTTTATTTATGAGTAATTAATGTTTGAAGGCAAGCCAATTTTGAGGGTTTGTTGGAGCATGATTTGGGGGTTCAATCAATATTATGTCCACATTTTCACAGAATCCTAGGGGAACATCATTTCTGTTGTGTGGTTCAGTATTCTATTCCTGAAATGCCATCATCTGGTTTGATTATCAGATCTTAAGATCTTCAAACCATAGTTATGGACCTTATAAATATGCGTGTATTTATTTTGGGATAGAGACCTGTCTAGTGCATTCTT
>JABUQX010019760.1:15000-25000 GCA_015478945.1 Trachelipus rathkii
TATATATATTATCATATATATATATATATATATATTTTTTTTTTTTTATTAAACTATCATAGTAGCTGTAATTTCCTAAAGTTTAAACTTTAAATTAAAATCTCCTAAGTGACATTTTGAAAAAAATATTGAAGGAATATTTATTAGAAGCAAAGTTTGAACACAAAATTATACCTTAAAATGTGCTTAACATAACAATTCTTTTAAATTTGTTCTAGAAATTACTAAAACCGAGAGCATTAACGAAGTTCATGCTAACCACTATAAATAAATGATAATAAATTAACCTACCCGCAAGCTACAAAAAAAGGCCACCCTGTTGAAACCATGGGAATAAAGAAAAAAAAAATTATGGTTTTGAACCAGTTGTGTCGAACACACAAGGTTGAAACAGCATGCAAAATATAATTTCCTTGAAAAATGGGTTGGCAACCAATTTCATTTTTTTAAAAAATAGGTCAGCAAACAATCTTTCATTTCTGGCCAACTTCACATGGATTAACCCATATTATATATAATATATATATATATATATATTATATATATATATATTATATTTATATTATTAATTATATATATATTATATAAATATCCAAATCATTATATATATTCCTTCATTAATACAATTTTATATATTTATTTATATATATATATATATATATATATATATCGCATATATAGTTGAATTTTAAACTTCCCTACCTGTTCTCTGAGGAATGTAAGGATATCTACAAAATGAGACTGGTGATTATTCCATCAATGAAAGAAGCTCTTTCAGACATTTTTGGCTGTAAAGAAACAAAGGAAAAGGCTAGAAAATAAAATAATTGTTTATAATAATTCAATATTAGCTTTTTTTTTTTTTTTTTTTTTTAAATGTTTTACAAGAATTTAAATAATAAACTGAAAAGAATAAATTAAAATGAAAAACAGAAAAGAAAAAAGGGAAAAATGAGAGAAAGAGAGAGAGAGAGAGAGAGAGAGAGAGAGAGAGAGAGAGAGAGAGAGAGAGAGAGAGAGAGAGAGAGAAGAGAGAGGAGAGAGAGAGAAGAGAAGAGAGAGAGAGAGAGGAGAGAGAGAGAGAGAGAGACAGAGAGAGAGAACAGAGAGAGAGGAGAGAGGAGAGCGAGCATTAAAAGTGGAAAGTGAGAGAGAGAGTGAGTGAGAAGTGGAAGATGAGAGAGAGAGAGAGAGAGAGAGAGAGAGAGAGAGAGAGGGAGAGATGAGAAAGAGAGCATGAAATAGAAGAGAGAGAGAGAAGAGAGAGAGAGAGAGAGAGAGAGAGAGAGAGAGAGAGAGAGAGAGAGGGAAGATAAAGGAGAGAAAAAGAAGGAGAGAGGAGAGAGAGAGAGAGAGAGAGAGAGAGAGAGAGAGAGGGAGAGAGAGAGAAGAGTGGAGATAGGAGAAAGAGAGTAAGAGAGAGAGATGGAGAGAGTAGAGTGAAAGATAAAGAGAGAGAGAGAGAGAGAGAATGAGAGGATAGAGAAAGAGAGGAGAGAAAGAAAGCGAGAAAAGAGAGGAGAGAGAGAGAGAGGAGGAGAGAAGAGAGAGAGAGGAAACTAGTACCCCCAGAGGCGAGAGAGAAGAAGCATTTCCATAATAGTTCTCAAATGATTATATATGAGAACATTAAAGTCAAATGTATAATATATCTTTAAAATGTTGTTCAGTGATTAATTAAACCTTATCAAATATAAAAAAAATAAAAACTAATTTGAAAAAATAAAACAAAAAAGGCTGTACCATTTTATAATATTGTAGCAATAGCTTAGTAAAGGTGAAAGAACTCTGGTATCTATTCAATGGTGACGAGAAAATTTAAAAAATTAAAAACATAAAATTAAAAGCTTTCATTTTTGTTTCTCTCATATATTAAATATTTGTGTGGCCAGAAAATTAACAAAATTATTTCATATTTATTAAAAGTTTTCATATACGAACTAAAATTACTTTCCTTTCTGAAAAAATACAACGTCGATGTTTCATTAGACAAGTAAACATTTCCTATCTAAAGCTGTTAAATTCATCATTATAAAGTATAGTGGATTAATTAACTTAAAATATCATGCCCAACATTCAACATTTTTTTTTTTTTCTAGCAACTCACAATTGCTCAATATCGTAACCCAATGTTAAGTTAAGAAGAAAAAAAAATTGTAAGAAAGAACTCTGGGTATTATTCAATGGTGACAAAAAATTTAAAATTAAAATAAATTAAGCTTTCATTTATTTCTCTCATTATTAAATATTTGTGTGCCAGAACTTGTTAAAATTTCATATTTAATTAAAGTTTTGAGTTTAACGAACTAAAATTACTTTCCTTTCTGAAAAATACAAACGTCGAGTTCATTACAAGTAAACATTCCTATCTAAAGCTGTTAATCATTTTTAAAGTATGTGGATAATTAACTTAAATATCATGCCAACATTTTTTTTTCTACAACCACAATCTCAATACTTAGTATATGCAATTTAAGTTAAAAAGAAAACCAGAGTCGTTAACTACCAGCTGACCCTTCAATTTATAATTTTTAATTATTTTATGTAAAGTTACAACCATTACTCAAAGCAAGACCCCAATTAAAGCAGAATATAAAAAGAAAATTATGCATAATGACTATATAATACCCAAAATCTTTCATATGCACCGTCTAATATTTTTATTAAGTTGCCAATGAGCTTACTTGCTATTACACTCTTAAAGCAAAACTTTTATTACTTGACTGCTGAGGAACTATTTTCTTAAATCGCAACAAAATGCTTTCCTCCTTTTTTTTTCTTTTGCGAAACTAAGCAGAAAGCAGTGTTAAAATTGGACGTTTTATACTAATTTGCAACTGAATGTAAATTTATAAAACCTTAATTAATTACTACTTCCCTCTATAAATTTTTCAAGTCTCAGTAGATAACCCACTCCAGAGTTTAATGTCCTCAGTTACTTTCAAATTTGCTACTTAATCATCATTTCCACCGCCGTAAAGTTTCCTTCTTTAAACAGATGAAACAAGAGTGCTATCGAGTCGAACGAGCACCTTCCGAAATATACAGTTATATAGAATGTTCTGAATTTAGCGATTACAGAATGAGCTACCTGTACGTAAGAATCAGGCTACCACTTAGTGTTCCAATCAGAGGGCGGCTCATCACTATCAGCCCAAACCAAGTCATGTTGAACTTTAATACAACCCTAAATCAGGATAGGAGAGTAGTTAAGCAAATAAATATTTCTCATATTTGTTGGATCATCTAAGTGAAAAAAAAAAAAAAAAGGGGCCCAAAACCAGAAATTTATTTAAAGAGTGAAGGAAAACCGTTGTAACCAACACTCAAAGCATGCCCAGAGCAAATGCTCAAGATTAGTCCAAAGGAGTAGCCAATTTGGTAGTTAGACAAACTTAGAAAATTCTGCTTTTTTTTAACTCACTCATTATCTCAATTATGCAGAGGATCTTTGGGAAAAAAAAAAAAAAAAGAAGAAAAAGTAACAAAGAAGAAAGAAAAAAAGAAAAAAAAAATGAAAGAAATGGTGCCCCAGACTAAATCCCAGGAATTGCAACCACATTTTCAATTTTTTTACCACATTAAGCAACAACAATTTGTCGTTTATTATAATTTAAAAATTTTAAAATCAAGGCTAGAAACCCACTTTCACCTATACTATACAGTATATTGTGATGGCATGCGCATCAGTCTAGCATGAGGTAATTTTTATTATTGATTCTGGCTAATTCTGGTTCTAGCTAGAACTGATAACTTCAGTTCCAGTATGCTCTAACAATAATAATAATAATAATAATAATAATATTATACAACAATAATTCACAAAACTAAAATGGCTACTGCACAATACTTTTGGTTTTTATTTATATAGTTGTATGGGTATTAAATTTTGTTTAGAAATTTTTTAGCAACCACCTATTCAACTACCAAATCATTAATTTAATTATTATTATTATTATTATTATTATATTTATTTCTTTTAAGGTGTCTTTTTACAGATGTATAATCTTGCTTGCATAGAGTGTGAAGAAACAAATCAATTTGAAATATATATACCTAAATAAAGACACCTGTCAATATTTTGAACATTTAAGATTTTAAATACAGATCATTATTAACTTTTTGTTCCATATTTGATATATATATATAATATAATTATATATATATATATAATATATAATATATAATATATATATATATATATATATATATTATATATATTATATATATATAATTATATTATTACAATTGTAAATACCTAACTTAAATGTTGAGAAATGTTCCCAGGCATTCAATTCAGTGAAATCAAGAACCTAAATTTAATAATCAGATCACAATCCTAAATTCTGTTTCGAATCAAATGATTACAAGTATTAATTTTGAATCGCGACGAATAATCTTATAAATGATCAGTCACTTTCATCAAAAATTTGGTTAATAATGAAATATAAGAACTAAAATAAAAAATATTTTCCCTTTATTAGCAAACTTTTTTTAAGAGGAATCAGCACTCATTAAAAAAATATATATTATAATATATACAATAATATATATATATATATATATATAATTATAAATTATATATATTATATATAATATAATATATTATATATATATATATATAAATTATACAGTGGGCGTATTTTAGGGGGGGGGGGGGTGGGGGGGGCCAGGGGGCCCATGGCCCCCCGAAATTTCTTAGACACTAAAATTTTTAAGTATCATATCCGTTAGTAATAATAAAGTGCAGAAGTAAATTATTTATATAAATTCGTCCGCTAGGAACAAATCTCGTAAGTCCAATTGTTAAAACTAAACTTGAAACCACTCAGAGAAAATGCAACATTGAATTTCTGATGATTTTTAAGAATAAATAGGCTCATCGGTTTCAGAACACATTATTGCAAGTGCTGTAAATAAAATTACAATTCCAAAAATACAGACCAACATTCCTAATTCCGACCCACAGAACTTATTATCGCACATCCATTTTTAAACCATTTTTGATGATTTATCACATTCACTGGTTTTTAAATTCCTTGCCATTTGTCATACCGAACTGGTTTGATGTGCCATATGAGAAGATAAGATTGTGTATTTACAAGGAGATCGAAAGCCCAAATGAAGATTAGTAAGAGAATTGGATTTTTGGAAGTGAATGGCATCACAATAACATAGCACAGGTCGCCCAAAAACTTCAATAGATGGACTAGTTTCTTGCTCGCAGATCACAAATTCCAATATTACATCTTGTTGCAAATACTGGCAATTTTACTCGCGTTTTAATGCTCAGTAGAACACTTTCAATTATCAAGACTTCTGAAACCCTACTGAGAAATACTTTGGAGAGAAGACTTATTTGGACTTGCCCTCTCTACATACATCGAAATTAATATAAATTGAAGATGTTATCTCGGACTTCCTCACTCTCATGCCCTCATGCCCGGCGATAAATTTAACAATTTAGGTAGGATGATTTTAGTAATTCATAATAATTCTTCCCATTTTTTTCTTAGGAATTTATTTTGTCTTCACTTTATATATATATATTTATATATATATATATATATATATTAATATATATATTATAATATATATATAAGAATTTTTGTTGTTTGGCCCCGCAAAATTTCTGGTACGCACTGTATATTTATATAATATATAATAATATATATATATATATATATATATATATATATATAAATGAAAGTTGGGAAGGGATGGTGAGACAGATGTCAACTGTAAATTATTTAATATGGATAATTTAACTTTTAGAATGGGTATCCATACTATATACCCAAAGGATTGTTAGTGCCTTTAAACTTGAACCAAGTGTCTATATTAGCCAGAATAATTATAACCACTGATAATTTTATTTAACAAAACCAAAATTGAGTGTAAGTAGTATGAATAATACCTTAACTTTGTAGTTAATGTGAACAAATGTTGTATCTTAAAAAATTTAGCAAATTTGGAAATTTATTAAAATAACAAATCTAGTTCTACTTTACTGCAAACACACTTTTTAACGCAAAACTATACTAGTGAGTAGTGACTTTAAAAATTCTAATAGATAAATCATGTTCGACAAAATCAAAATGATTAAACCAACTTCTTTCTTCTATAGGAAAAAAAAAAAAAAAAAAAACATTCAGATTGACAACAAAAATTAAATACTACAAACAAAGTCAATTGAATCCATCATCTGTAAACTTGTTCAACATAATTGGTTAAAAAAAAAAAAATTTGTACGAATCCCAAATAAGGGGGGATAACATTACATATATAGTACATTATAAAACTTATTGTTAGTATCTGTGAACACACAATCCCACTATTCAAAAATTTGTCTATGCTAAAACTTCATGATATCTATACCCTTACAGTAAGTAGTCACATCTTTAAAGTCACAAATGGAACTGCAAATGATCTCTGATTAACACAATTGTACAGAACCAAACTTGAGAACAATCTTTGTAGCACAAATTTCTTTACTCTAGATAAAGCAAAATTCACCCTAACAAAATCTTGGAGGGCCATCTCATAAATAAGGGCATAGAGGGTTGGAATAATCGGCCTAAATATCGTTTCCTATATCAAAAGCTTCTTATCAAAATACTAATGCTCACATTTCTGCCTTCATTAGGTTTTCTAAAACAAATAATGGTAATTTCTATATATATGCATTTATTATTATTAATTGTTGTTAACATAGTTTTTCTTATTAACAATGAAAGTACTGATAATAATGAGTATGTTATATGTCCAATATTATTATTACCATTATATTTTTATTTACAATTAATCATATTTTTATTTGCTATTTTAATTATTATTATTATTACATATTATATATTTATTATTATTATATTATTGTAATTGCTATTATAATTAGTAGCATTATTGTTGTTATTATATAATAGTTAATAGTAAATTAATTTATTATCATTATTACTATTATTATTATTAATAATATTGTAATTGCTATTATTCTTAGTAGTATTATTGTTGTTATTATATAATAGTTAATATTTAGCAACTAGTAATTAGAGTATTTAATATTGTTTGCATTTTTATTGTCATTAATAATAATAATAATAATAATAATATAATAATAATATAATAATATAATAATAAATTGTTACTATGAATAAATTAATAAAATATTTTAGTTCATATATTTATTATTAAGTTTTTAATATTTATTATTATTATTAGTTATATTTGTATAATAAAGTAATTTTCTATGACTGTTAAATAAGAAAGAGCAATATGAAAATGTAGTTTTGTAGTCTTGGTATCTGGAAGAATCATTCATTAAACTAAAAAATTGCCTTCAAAAAATTTCAAAGTTCAGAAAGTTAAGTAAAGTAAGGTTTTTAAAAAATTCTTTGGGTAAGGTCTTCTGGAATTATGCAAAGCTTTACCACTACAATTTTTTTAAAAAACCTAACTTAAAACTTAACTTTTCTGTTAGGAATTTTTTGAACTTAGAAAATTTTGGTCTCAAAATGTGTGGTTCGCTGTACTATATATTTACTATAATATATATATATATTATATATTAATATATATATATATATATATATATATTATATATTATATATATATTATATAATATAAAAAATATATAAAATTTAAAATTTATTATATTTTATTAAAAAAAATTTACTTTTGGGTCAGCCTAAGTCATTGGTCATGAAAACAACCACTTACTAAACTCTTTTGTTTTAAGATACATTATTTTTAAATTCAATTTCATTTGGCAACTGTTTTTGTATTTCTTTTGATTAAAATTATTCATAAAATCAATAATTTAATAAGGAGAATAGGCAAATAACTGTATACCTTTCATTAAAACTGAAATCTCTGCCCAAACTTTTGCACTTAAATCCACTTTTCCCTTTCCAAAAAATAAATAAATAAAATCTTTTCAATAAATGCCAAGTTATCAAATGAACATGTTGGCTTGTGAGTAGATTTGAAATATTATAAAATAATGGTAGTATTCCTCAAGTTAAGAAAATGGTTCCTTTTCATTGCAAATTTATATGTAGTTGCAATATCAAATATAATTATTAAAAATTTTTTGTTTGCACATTTTAAGTAACTTATGATGCTAATATATAATCTATATTATATTATATAATATTATATAATTATATATATAATATATCATAGTATATTATAATAATGGCTCCATAAAAACTTGACAAGAAAATTTATTAACATTTCTATCGTATACTATCATATAGGGCTAAATACAAGGTGGGTCAGCTATATTAAAGTTGTGTTCTAATATTAACCATTGGTATAATTTGTTAATTTTTAACAATATATAAATCTGTTGCCAATTTCTTTAAAAAATTTGCGCCATTCATTTATAATACAAAAGATACCAAAAATTTTGACAACCAGAACATTAATATTTTGGTTCCATATGATGCCAAAGTACCACTGTTCCTAGTAACCAAAATGGAGGTCATGGGATAATGAGATGGTGATGAGGCACGTAATTGCGTAGTTATGATTTCAAAGAAAATAAAAATTAATAGTTGTAATTTGAAAATGTGGGAATGTAAGTTTACAATATGTAAAAAAACATGTCATTAATCAGTACTTATAAATTACAGTAACATTAGAAAAATTATTACCGTAGTTTCCAAGATGGCGACTTCTCCCGAAAAAACCAAAGATGAATGCCGAAACAATCAAAGTATACAAGCTAAATTTATTTAACCATAACTATAAAGTTATTAAAAGTCCTTTATCATTATATATATTTAGATTCATAACTTTTGGCACATTGTAGTTAAATAAAAGTTTTATAAGAAAACGATCGAAACTTTATTCATAAATAAAATATGAAACATTTCGGAATTTTTAAACCACTCCAACCTCCATTGCACGAAGACGCTTATTGAATTTTATAGAAGCCAAAAAATAAAAAATGTAATGCGACGCGCGCGCCTTATCTACGCGGCGGCGCAAAAAGTAACTATATTTTTACTAATCAATATAATTTATGATAATATATCAATCACAAATAACCTTTAAATAATAATTAAAACTATTTTCGATATTAAATATACCGATAAAGTAGCTCATATAAATATAAGGGTAAATTAGTATGCTCTTGAACGCTAAAGAGCCGAAGATTTATTGATCGGCGAGCCGTTATAAATTCTGTTAGCATAATCTTAACCCAAGATATTGACCATTAATTAGGCGTTGACGGAATAAAGAATATTTGCATAAAACGTTACAAATAAAATAGGTTACAAAAATAATCAGTAAATTTTGAATTCACATTAACAGCTAGTCAATCGGGTTGCAGATGCAGGCATGCAGCCGCAAAGAAAAATGCAGAACATCTTTCCTCAATCCGCGATTTAAAAAAAAAAAAATTATTATCTTTGCCAGAAAGTCTTTTTATGACTTCCTGAATATATATTTATATTCTTTAAAATAATTAAAAAAAATACAAGAAAAAGACATTTTATTTATAAACATTTTAATATTGAATATAATATCTAATTATCCGTAAGAAGGTCTCCCTCCATAGATGCTATAAAATGGCGATAAAAATGCCATCATAAGGACAATGCAGATGGAAGACGAAAAACTTTTGATTTATTATTCATGTTGCATCTGTGCATTCGAGGTTTTAAAATTGGATTTTGTGACAAACTTTTACACGCACTCGCACCACACATACCTACAAACTACACACCCTCACACACACACGCACACACACACACACACACACCTACACACAAACACACAAACACAAACACAAACACACACACACACATATATATATATATATATATATATATATATATATATATATTATATATATTATATATAATATATATATATATATATATATATATATATATATATATATATATATATATATATATATATATATATATATATATATATTATATAATATATATATTATATAAATATATATATATATATATGATATATTATA
>JABUQX010019760.1:35000-47500 GCA_015478945.1 Trachelipus rathkii
GAGACCATTTATAACACACTCCACGTCAGAGGTTGATATTCTTTCGAATGCAAAGTTCTGCCCTTCGTGTGGTCTTAAATAGTCGGCAAAGACCCTCTCTGTTTCTGGAACTTCGGCTGCTAAAGCTGCCCCTACGGTAGTAAAGTAGGAGTTCAATTCATTGACTATGCGTTGCTTATTCGTGACTATTTCATCACCTATTTTTAATTGTTCTATTTTTGTTTTGTGTTTATTGTGTCGGTTTAAAATGTCGTTAATGATGCTCCATTGGGAACGTGGGTTGGATTGAGTCTGGTTGAACTTATCAGCAAAGAAACTAGCTTTGGATTTTCTTATTAGTTTTTTAAGTGTAGAGGAGTATTCTGTGTAAACATGTATCGGTATAGTCCCAAGCTTAGCACTTTTATGTAGGTTGTGTTTTTGTCTAATTGAGGTTAGTAATGCTTTAGTCAGCCATTTATTCATTGACCTCTTTTCTGAGATTGTTTTGTTTTGTGCCGTAAAGAATCGAACTAAAATTTTTGTATTTTTCATCTAATGAGAGATTATCGTTGAGAGCAAAGGAGAAGTCTGTATTTTTTATTTGGCGTAGAAATGTTTGTTTACGGTCTTCTGATATTAGCCTATATTCTATTTTCCGTTGCACTAGGGGAACAGTAGAAGATTCAAATGTCAGGATGCATGGGTAGTGGTCCGAGAGGTCAGCGTGTAGTCTAAAGGATTTAGTTGTGCCACGATTATTTGACCATATATGGTCAATGATAGTGGGGTTATTGTGTTCATTTGGCCGTGTAATTTTTGTAATATAGTTTAGGTAGCCGTTTGACATCATAGTGTCAATTAGCAATTTTTTCCACAAGAATTGGTATTACTGCTAGATACGT
Organism: Trachelipus rathkii; assembly: GCA_015478945.1. Classification (NCBI taxonomy): domain Eukaryota; kingdom Metazoa; phylum Arthropoda; class Malacostraca; order Isopoda; family Trachelipodidae; genus Trachelipus; species Trachelipus rathkii. The sequence continues at coordinate 35,885 of JABUQX010019760.1, forward strand.
CAATATTAAAGTCACCAGCTATTACAGAGATCCCACTTATCAGTGTAGAAATGCATAGTTCATCGAGTTTTTGTATAAAGTTCACCCTACTTCCTTGTGGTGGTCTATAAAAACATAATAAAGTTTATTATTTTAGATCCTGCTTTAAATGTTACGCCAAGAGCCTCGATTTCAGAGTTAATGACTGAGGAAATTTCTTTTGCTTTTAGGCACTTTTTAATAAGCACTGAGACACCTCCTCCTTTTTTTTCATTACGGCAAACATGGAATATATCATAACCTGATAGGGCATATAGGTCTTTGTTATAATTTTTTAGAAAAGTCTCGGTAAGGACAATACAAGGAAACTTAACACTAAGGGATGAAAGCAGGTTAGATAGGTCATCATGGTGTTTTGGAAGGCTTCTTATGTTGATACTTATAAAATTAAGGCATTCACGGCCTTTATACAAATCATCTAGCTCAGTTGGTAAGAGAAGAGGATTTTCTTCATTGTTCAGGTTGTTACGAAAATTGTTCATTTCGTCCATTGAAATTGAGGTAGGAGGAGTCAAAAGGGTCAAAGCTATCAGGAGGGTGAATTATTGGGGCAAAGGAGAATAAGTAATTGGGTAGAAAACCTAGTGATTATAGAGCTAAAAAAGTAAGAGCTAAATGAGATAATCCTCAAGTGTAAAGTTGTTCTTTAGTAGTGATTATAGTAGCAATAACTTATGAAAATGGAAAAGTATATGTAAAGTAGGTACTATATAGAAAAGAAGAAAAAGATATGTAAATATAAACAATTAAGTGAGATATGTGTGAACTGTACTTCAAAGTGCAAAGTGGGTTTTCCTGAGAGTTCTGTTATAGGAGCCCCAGATTATATTTTTTAAAAGTGCTGAAAGGCAAGACATTTACGGAGGAAGTTTTATAAATGTGGAGAGGGATATGTGAAGAGAGAGGAGAGGAGAGGAGAGGAGAGGAGAGGAGAGAAGACAAGACAAGACAAGACAAGACAAGACAAGACAAGACAAGACAAGACAAGACAAGACAAGACAAGACAAGACAAGACAAGACAAGACAAGACAAGACAAGACAAGACAAGACAAGACAAGACAAGAGAAGAGAAGAGAAGAGAAGAGAAGAGGAGAGGAGAGGAGAGGAGAGGAGAGGAGAGGAGAGGAGAGGAGAGAAGAGAAGAGAAGAGAAGAGAATAATAATAAGGAGGAGAGAAGAGAAGAGAAGAGAAGAGAAGAGAATAATAATAATAATAATAATAATAAAAATAAAAATTATTTTATTCTGCAACAGATATTACATATTACCCTTATCATTCAAATTTAAAAATAATATTTTAACATAAAAATACATTGACAAGAAATTGGCTTCTGAGGAGACGTTTTCGACCTTTGAGATCATAGAGTATTATACGTTGTAAGGAAAATTAAATTTCATATTATATTTAATATTTAAATAGAAAAATCGTTAATTATAATATAATATAATATAATATAATATAATATAATATAATATAATATAATATAATATAATATAATATAATCTAATGCAATATAATATAATATAATATAATACAATATAATGCAACATAATGTAATATGATATAATATAATATAATATAATATAATATAATATAATATAATATAATATAATATAATATAATATAATACATGCTTTTCATATATTTTATAATTGTTAATGACAAAATATATTTTATGCAACAACAATAATGATGACTCTTCCCTTGTAATAGCAATATTAATTGTATTATATGTACAATAAAATAATAATAATAATAATAATAATAATAATAATAATAATAATAATAAATAATAATAATAAAATGCAGATTTTTATATATAATAATATTACTCATTAAATTAGTTATTATTAAATTATAATAATAAATTTATTATTATTCAACAATCTTCCTAATATAATAATGTATAATAAATAATAATAATAATAATAATAATAATAATAATAATAATAATAATAATAATAATAATAATAATAATAATAATAATAATAATAATAACAATAATAATAATAACAATAATAATAATAATAATAATAATAATAATAATAATAATAATAATAATAATAATAATAATAATAATAATAATAATAATAATAATAATAATAATAATGATAATAGCAATTATAATAATGTTAATAATAAATAGTGACTATCACGATCAAAATAATAACTATAAGTTGTGTCACAGAACACAATAATTATATTGCAATAATTATAATAACAATACTACTACTACTACTACTACTACTACTACTACTAATAATACTACTACTAACTACTACTACTACCTACTACTACTAATAATAATAATAATAAATAATAGAATAATAATAATAATATAATAATAATAATAATAAATAATAATAATAATAATAATAATAATAATAATAATAATAATAATAATAATAATTATAATAATAATAATAATAATGGTCCTTTATTAAACCAGGAGGCAATAATAAAATAATATCGGAATGGTTGGTAATGCTATCTCAGAATTATTTACCTAACCCAAGATTGCCTTCTTTCATCGTTATACGAAAAAAAAAGAATTAATTTTAATTTTAGGCACCAGTTTTGCCAGAAACCCGCGGTAGTCTTCCGGCGGTCTGCCATGCATGGGGGCAAAGTGTATCTCACCCTACGGTATTCGTTAATTAAAAAAAAAAAACAGTGTCATGGCGTCCAAATTCGCTCTCCAAACTTTACGTAGATACATCAAATTGAAACTGAAATAAATTGCCTAAGCTTACTCATTTTATAAGCTTAGATGTGAAGTCCAAAAAAATAGATATCAATTTCTTTTTACTTTTTTGTTAATATTAATAATAATAATAATAAGAGGTAATGATTTTGATATTAAAATCATTTATAATTTTGTGATAATTTACTGCGGAACTGTGTTACGGGTTTTGGTAAAGCCAAATTGAGTTTGAGAGAAACCCATTTTCATGTAAATAATTAGTAAGCAGTGTGAACTAATTTTTAAATAATTTTACCAGTTGTGTACAGAATGGTGACCGGACAGAAGTTTTTCGGGAGGAAGGTATCAGCACTTTTGGAAGCAGGGGGGTGACTTTTGCAATTTTTAACTTTCCAGTTCAATTGCATGGTTGTTATATTCTACTTCTTTTTTTTTGCATGGCGCGGGACTCTAATATATTATTAGGTCTATGCGATTCCCTTTTTGCAGTAATTTGTAGATCCATTTTGGGACGTTCTGAAAGTGAGAGCTTTTATTCCTCAGAACTCTTATAGCACACTCAACCTCAGATGTTAATTTCCTTTCAAACGTAAAGCTCTGCCTCTCGTGTGGTCTTAAATAGTCAGCAAAGAACACATCTGTCTCTGGAACTTCAGCTGCTAATGTTGCCCCTACGGTGGTAAAGTAGGAATTCAATTCATAATAGTGTTTATTATTATTATTATTATTATTATTATTATATTATCTATTATAATATTATTATTATTATTTATTATATCATTACTCTATTATTATTATTATTATTATTATTATTATTATTTTATTATTTATTATTATATTATTTTTTATTTTTTTTATTTTTATTATTATTATTTATTATTATTATTTATTATAATATTAGTCTTATTAGTAGCTGTAGTAGTATATTAAGTTATAAGTATGATAGTTTTAATAGTAGTAGTAGTAGTAGTAGTAGTAGTAGTAGTAGTAGTATAATTTGTAATAATGATTGAAATTGAAATTGTATTTTGAAATAGTAGTTGTAATTATGGTTAAATATAGTTTGTTAATTGTGGTTATGATTATTACTGTTATTATTATCATGATTATAATTATGATTATTATTATTATTGTTGTTATTATTGATGTTGAGAAATGTCCTTGGATGCCACGTGCCTACGACCAATCCGCTGGCTGGCCAGGCCTATCGCGGAAAGTTTTCCCATTAGTAGCAAAGCACGCTACCACTGTATTCATTAACATCTGAGTGGGACGAGGCTAGAATTAATAGAGAATAGCTATTCTCTAAAGATTTATTACTCTCTCTTCTCTCTCTCTCTCTCTCTTCTCTCTCTCTCTCTCTCATCTCCCTCTCTCTCTCTTCTCTCTCACTCCTCTCTCCTATCAATTCTTGTCCAAATCTTTAGGCTCTCTCTCCCTGAGGGGTATTGGGTAATACTCGTCATATATACATTTAACACCATCTTTTAATAAATACATAAAAGTCTCAGGTAATTTTTTAAATCAAAAAAACCCAAAAAAAAAACCATTCTTTTCGTTTTTTAAAAAAAAAATCATCAAATATCTATGAAAATTCATAAAGTAACTTCACCCAGAAATCTTGTCTCTATTTTATTATATTGCCAAATACAACAAAAACAGAATATAAAGAAAAAAAAGACACTTAAAATTTCTGGTTCGCTCTCTTTTGTTGCTTTCTCACAACCCGTTCTATACTCTGGATTTATACTTTTTGCATAAAATGTCAATCCAAACTTGGCTCTTCTTTTTCTTTCCATCATTTACTTTATTTTAATTTAATTTTTTAATTTAATTTTTTTAATTTTAATTTTAATTTTAATTTTAATTTTAAATTTAAATTTAATATTATTTTTAATTTTAATTTATTCTAAATCTGAACTTTTCGCACAAACCTTTGAACTAGGGTTGGCTGATGATCACCGGAATCTTTTCGACATCAGCACCGCACCTCAGAGGTAACGCTACAATCTCTAACCTAGCACCGCACCGCATCAGGGTATAACTCCACGCACTACTCGCGACATCCTTATATATATCTAACTAGCACTGCACTCTATGTTTTTTATGGCACCGCGTCTCGCACTCCTGCTATCAACAGTACACACGCACCTTCATTAATATTTATAAATGGTGTGTTGTGTTATTGCACTCGGATTGCACCGTTTGGACTTGTGTGTGTGTCGCTGGTTATTTGTGGTGGGCTCACCGCAGCAGTTACCGTGCTAATGTTTGGTGTGGCATCCAAAGTGTTTGGGCCCCAAGTTCAGCTCGCTAACTCGTTGTCACTTGGGTGTGCGTGCTCGGCCAACCCCTTACTTTGAACTTAATTCTATTTTAGAAGATAAGAATGTTATTATTTCTTCTTCATTTCTCACCAAACTACTCATGACCACCATTTTAATTTGCTTTAAAAATGTTAATCTCGCTCTCTTGGGGCTTAATACTAAGAAGGTGTAGTGTAAGGTCTCCTGTCTGAGCACCCAATCACCTGAGTTTTGGTCAAGAACAAGAGGTGAGGTTTAAATGAAGAGAGGTGGTGTTCCTAAACCTTGTTGTTTGGTCTGCTCAAAACTAATGCCTCAGAACTTGCATTTTGAATTAGTTAACTATTTTGTGCTTTGCCGTTGTTCCTTTCTATCAACTTGCCGAAATCGCGCGTTCGTTCAATCTACCTGAAAAAAGTGAGCCACATTCAAGTCTTCAAGAATGTAACTACAATCCCATCGATGAAACGAAACTAGTACCAAATGGTCGACTGGGAAAATGATCGACAGGTCAAATGGTCGACACTTGTAAAAAAAAAAAAAAAAAAAAATTTGGCTATTTAGAGTTTCTCAAAAGAATCCAATAAAACTTAACTTAACCTAACTTAATCTAACCTAACCTTACCTTACCTAACCTAACCTAACCTAACCTAACCTAACCTAACCTAACCTAACCTAACCTAACCTAACCTAACCTAACTTAACCTAACGTAACGTAACGTAACGTAACGTAACCTAACCTAACCTAACCTAACCTAACGTAACCTAACCTAACCTAACCTAGCCTAACCTAACCTAACCTAACCTAACCTAACCTTACCTATCTGTACGGGAATTTTTTTTATGTCATGTCGACAACCTGGCGACCATTTGGGATAATCCCCGCTTAAACCTCTGTTCTATTCAGAGTTTCCCAATCTATCATAAACAGGAAAGTGTGGAAATAAAAACATAATTCTTCATATCTATCTTAGATCTCCAAGATGACTTCCTTTAGAAGTGCTCAGCTTGTGATTTAACTTTCATTTTTGGGGGGGACTTTTGGTCCTCCGCCCTTCGAAATCTCGGTAAATCTTTTGTAGTAGTGTTAAACTTATCAGAAGCCTTCGATAGAGTGCGAGACAAAGCTTTCATTCCTTCTTCAGGTATCAATCCTTTTCTCTCATTTGCTTTCCCGTCTTTCTGCAGCAGCTGTTGTAGATGAAACTATTCATCCTTTAAATATATCAAGCCGATACCAAGGCTCAATCGGTAGAGCGACAGAGTCACAAAGGCAAGGCCCCGGGTTCGATCCCCTGTCCGGATCCTAGATAGCAATTGCGTAGAGAAGTTCCCCTTCTTGAATGGGACTATGCCCGTGAGGTTCGAACTTTTTAAATAAAAAAATAGTGAATAGTGATTCCTCGGGATTTTATCCTATCTCTAACTCATTTTCTGCTTTTATTAATGATCTTCTTTCTATCACTTATTCACCTATTCACCCTTAAGTTGACGATTATCCTCATTCGTAACTCCTTTCACCTTGAGAGACGTCCTACTCAACTTCAAATAGCAGCTGCTAGAATGACGGTCTTGAGAGTAAATGACCTCGGATCATTTTCGAATATCTAATTATCTAATTGTGGGAGTGAGAATATAGTAGTTTTCATAGACTCAAACTCTCAGTGCCTCCTTCTATATCTACTCAACAACGCTGACACTCTAGAATCTATTTCTGGTCATCAAACTCTTGCATTATTCTACCTCTACTATATTTCCAAAATCTTTAATTAATCTCTATTCTTATTTCCAAAATCTTTAATTAATCTCTATTCTTATTTCCAAAATCTTTAATTAATCTCTATTCTTATTTCCAAAATCTTTAATTAATCTCTATTCTTATTTCCAAAATCTTTAATTAATCTCTATTCTTATTTCCAAAATCTTTGATTAATCTCTATTCTTATTTCCAAAATCTTTAATTAATCTCTATTCTTATTTCCAAAATCTTTAATTAATCTCTATTCTTATTTCCAAAATCTTTGATTCTACTATTTTTCCAAAATCTTTAATTAATCTCTATTCTTATTTCCAAAATCTTTAATTAATCTCTATTCTTATTTCCAAAATCTTTGATTAATCTCTATTCTTATTTCCAAAATCTTTGATTAATCTCTATTCTTATTTCCAAAATCTTTAATTAATCTCTATTCTTATTTCCAAAATCTTTAATTAATCTCTATTCTTATTTCCAAAATCTTGATTAATCTCTATTCTTATTTCCAAAATTTAATTAATCCTATTATTTCATTTTCAATACTCTTATTAATCTCTATTCTTATTTCCTATATGTTCTCTTAATCTTCTATTCTTATTTCAAAATCTTTGATTAATCTCTAATTCTTATTTCCAAAATATTTTAAGAATCTCTATTCTTATTTCCAAAATCTTTGATTAATCTCTATTCTTATTTCCAAAATCTTTAATTAATCTCTATTCTTATGAATTTTTACTTGTACTCTAATGAAAAAAATGGAAAAGTCTGGATCCCATTCCATATATTTTATCCATGTTCCATAACTGAAACACTATCAAACAAGATTATCTAAACATATATGCTTTCGAATATATATATATAGTATATATATATATATATATTATATTATATAGTCAATTATTAACATTAAATAGTTATATATAGTATACCCTCCAGGACCAAAATTATACTAACCAAAATATTATATAGAAATATATAGTTTCTTTAGATAAGCTATATATATATATATATATATATATATATATATATATATATTATATATATACCTCATACTCCGGTTCATTTCTTTTAGGTTTTTTCGGGCTTTGATTAGTATATATATCCTATATATTTTTATTTCTATACACTAGGATATAGTTTTATATTTACCGTATTATATATAAATATATATATATATATTATACACTAGGTATATATATATATATATATATCTATACTCTATTTCATATTAATATTATATATATATACTAAACTTATAATAAACTTATCTTTTTCTCTCACAGTATATATATATACTAAAGTATCATCATATACACTCATACTACTATAGTAATATATAACCGTATATATATATATCGCATCACTATTATATATCTATCTCAGTATTAGTAGTAGTATATATATATATATATATATATATATATTAATATATATATATATATACCGTTGTGATCATACTCTATATATTTACTATACTATCTATATATACTATAATAATACGATTATATACTAAAGTTTTAACGAGTACAGTCAGCCCCTTCGGCATCGAGAGAAAAAGAAAGGAAAAGCCATCAACATTACGGGAACGCCACAAACCGCTTGTAGAAAAACTAACTATCTATTATATATATATATATATATATATATTATATATATATATATATATATATATATATATATATATATATATATATAATATAATATATATAATATATATATATATATATATATATATATATATATATATATAAATATATATATATATATATATATTATATAACTATATATATATATATATATATATATATATATATATATATATATATATACTATATATATATTTACTATATATATAATATATATATATATATATATACTCACGCACAGTAGGTTCTCGTGAGTCCATATTGTTTGAGCCTAGGCCATGCCAACCATCTGCGATGGCTGGGATATCTTTGACTTGGTTCAGGACTGAGGCCGGGGACTCTTACGCCATGCCACCACCTAGCTGATAACTGTGCAACCTCTCCATTTTGTATGGGCCCACGGTGTCGGTTTGAAAAACATTAAAATAGTCAACGACTTTCCCGCCGACTCATGTCGTGGTAAAGATAAAAATGAGAAACATAAATAATATAATTATATAACTATAATTATATAATAGCGTAGTCGTATATACTCATATTATATATATACTATAATATATATATATATATATAATATATATAATATATTTATATATATATCATATATATATATATAATAATATATATATATATATATATATATATATATATAGTATATATAAATATATATAATATATAAGGTGTTGTCTAATTTTTCGCATTCTCAACGTTGGATAGGGGTTATAGAGCGAGGTCGAAATGTCCATATGTTTTCAGTGGCATAAAAGGATCCTCTTCGTAGGTCCACGGTTACTCTTTCCCCCGCCGAATAGGGGAATGGCATGTAAGTAGGTGTGTTTCATCCTTTTTGACAACAGGAATACACGTACATTCTTGTGAAGAATATTTAGGTTAGGGGTAGCTTCATAATTTATAGGTAAATGTGGACGAGTTCTGTTTATTTTTTTGTGAAGCTCTGAACGTAAACCCTATAATCTCGGGCTTACATTGCGTCATTATTCCGTTTTTCCGACTCCTCGAGGGAGGTCTATCCTACCCAAACATCGTTTTTCCGGCAGGTCGAGGGATGACGCACACTACTTTCCTCGCTTACTTTTATCGAAGCTAATTTACTCACCTTCTGGTCTCTGGAAACCTCAGGTTGGTGGGGCAGCATTATCCAAAAACTGAGGTTTCGACGGACAGAAGTGTTTCCTTGTTATCGAGCTAGTATATAAAGATCAGCAATGAAATGGGGAGGCAGACTTTGCTGATGAAGAGATGAGATGACACGTCTGCACCGTGAATAGAGTTGGTTGAGAATATATGGAATGGTAAAATGCAAATTAAATTCTGATTCATATCTATCCCGGACAGTGTCTTCTCTGAACTTGAAGATCTATAAATACTCGCTTACAAAAACAGACCCAATGCATTCACCTATATTAGTCTATAACTTTTTAATTCTCTCTTTCGTCTTTACTTTCTTAGGTGGTTATCCTCAGCCTATACTAAAAGTCGAGTTTGGAACACTTGAAATCATTATCCAGACTGACAGTTATAAAATTGGCGCAAAGTGACCCGTGTTGCCAGATGTGCCTGAACATATCTCTCGTCGCATAAAACCTTCCGTCCGATCTCAAACCCTGCATACACTGGGATAATAATCTATATTTGTAACACCAATTTAGTTAAGTACATACTTACTAATTACTTGCACTGAAAATGGGGGTTGCTCACAAAATCAAGTTGGCCTTACCTTTAAAATCGCACCGACAGAAGATTGATCTTATCTTCCTTACTGAAAAGTTATACAAAGCACCATCCAAAATCTTTAATTAATCTCTATTCTTATTTCCAAAATCTTTGATTAATCTCTATTCTTATTTCCAAAATCTTTAATTAATCTCTATTCTTATTTCCAAAATCTTTAATTAATCTCTATTCTTATTTCCAAAATCTTTAATTAATCTCTATTCTTATTTCCAAAATCTTTGATTAATCTCTATTCTTATTTCCAAAATCTTTAATTAATCTCTATTCTTATTTCCAAAATCTTTGATTAATCTCTATTCTTATTTCCAAAATCTTTAATTAATCTCTATTCTTATTTCCAAAATCTTTAATTAATCTCTATTCTTATTTCCAAAATCTTTAATTAATCTCTATTCTTATTATCCATATGTTAATCCATAACTGAACAACACCTTTCAAAACGTAGACATGTTATCCTACCTTCATTTTAAATACAAAAACAAGCTTTCGAATATTATATATATAATATACTATATATATATATATATATATATATATATATAATATAATATAATATATATATAATATATAATAATATAACTTATATAATATTATATATATATATATTAATATACTATATATTACTATTTACTATATAAATATTATATATAATAGGCCTATATATATATATATTATATATATATATATATCTAATATATATATATTATATATAATATATATATATATATATATATATATAATATATAAATTATATTAATAATATAATATTATATTTAATATTATAATATATATATATATATATATATACTATATATTTTTATATATAATTATTATATATTTCATATATATTATATAAATATATATATATATATATATATAATATGTATAATATATATATATATAAATATATATATATATTAATATATATATATATATATATATATATATATTATATATATATATAAATATTATTATAGTATATTATATATAAAGTTACGGTTTACAGTCAGCCCCTTCGGCATCGAGTAGAAAAAAGAAAGGAAAAAGCTCAAACCGAGCCAGGGCAACAACATCAACATTATTACTGGAACGCGCCCACAAACCGTTGTAGAAAAAACCTACTATATATATATATTATATATATAATAATATTATATTATATATATAAATATATATATATATATTATATATAATATTATAATATATATAATATATATATATAGTATATATAATATATATATATATATATATAAATCTATTTAAAATATCTTAATATATATATATATATATATATATATATATATATATATATATATAGATAGAAAACATATATAGCTATAATATATATATATATATATATATATATTTCACATACAGACACCTACATTCCTATTAGCCTCACGCACAGT
>JABUQX010019760.1:65000-71268 GCA_015478945.1 Trachelipus rathkii
CTCAGCCCTTTCATCTCAAAACTTCCAATTTCCTCTTGGACCTAGCATTCAACCCCCATGTTTCACACCAATATAGTACCGCTGGAACTGTTTTCAAACATACTTATCTTGAGTTTATATAAATCTCCCCCTTTCCATAATTCCCTCAAACCACTCCAATGCTCTCATTCCTTCTCCTACTCTATGATCTATCTCTTCCTTCATCCTCCTTCCTTACCCAAATCCATCCCTAAATATCTAGAAAATCTTTGCGCCTTTGATACTACACCTCTACACTAATCTCTAACCCCATCCCCTCATCTATTTCCTCCTCCTCAAACACTAACACTTTACTCTTACCTGGATTTATCTTAAGACCCTTTTGTCCACACACTCTCTCAAACTCCTTCACCAAATACTTCAACCCTTCTATCATTCGCCACCAAGGTAGTATCATCCGCAAATAGTATCATGTTCACTTCCCATCTATCACCCCTATCCATCAATTCCACCCCTCTCCCCTCCCTCATCATTCCTCTGCAGACACTCCCCATAAATAAATTGAAAAGCCACGGTGACATCACACATCCTTGTATATTCTCTCACTCAAACATCTCACTCTCTCTATGCCACCACACACATTCTGCTATTTGTAAAGGCCCCTAAATACCTTTGCCTAGTTGCCCCCTACTCCATGTTCCTCAGCACCCTCCATAATTCACCCCTCTTCACTCTATCTTATGCTTTAAAAAACACCCATACACCTTCCCTTTCCTTTCTAAACATCTTCATTGTGAATACTTGATCCACACACCCCTTCCCATCCTAAATCCTCCTTGTTCTTCCCCCATTCTCTTCCGTTAAATCTCTCACCCTCTCAATTAGTATTCCATCTTCCCTACTACACTCAAAAGACAAATACCTCTATAGTACCCACCTCCATCCTATCCCTTTCCTTTATACAGGAGACCAAACAACCATCCTCCCAATCCTGTGGAACCTCTTCCTTCCTCCAACATAAATTATATAACCTGTACAGCCATTCCTCCACCCCTCTGCCTCCCATCTGTAACATTTCCATACTCTCACCATCTACCTTTAGTTATCGCCCTAATAATTTCTTCATTTGTATTTCCATCTATGCCGTCCCTCACCCCCCAACCTCACCTCTTGAACCTCCTCATCTCTTCCACCCAATTCGACTTAATAATCCTCTAAATATTCCCCATGTTTCACTCACTCATCTTCCTCTGTCCATTCACATCCCTCCTTCTTTCTCCTAACCCCTCCCTCTTCTTTCTTTTTATTTACTTCTTTCAGAATATTTTAGCTACTGTTTCACCTGAAAAAGACTTATAATCTTTCTATGTGCACATTCTCTTCGCCCTCTCCTGCCCTCTTTGCTTCCCTCCTAACCCCTCTATATTCCTCCCAGCTTTCCCTTCTACTCCTATTCCCCAACCATTTCATAGACCTCTTTTTCTTTTTCACCAACTCTTTCCCCTTTCACCATTCACTTCCTTTCCTTCTACTTGCTCCACTTTTACTCCACATATCCTTCTGGCTTCTTCACAAATTGTCTCTTTAAATCTCTTCACTCTCCTCCCATCCTAATTTCCGTCCCTCTCACGTCCCTCCACCTATCCTCCATAACCCTCCTAAACTCGCTCCTACACAACGTCTCATCTAATTTTTCCACCTTTTATGACTTCTATTTTCCTCTTACTTTCTCTTTCTCTAACCGTTACCCTCTCCTCCCACCCTTAACCTGGCAACCACCAAATAGTGATCCAGATAACCCCCTACCTGCCTCTGAATACATTTACATCCAGTAATCTTAGCACTATCACATCTGTTTATACACAATCCAGTAACGCACCACACGTTCTCCACTGCTGTATACTTGATTTTCCTTTTCTTGAACCACGTATTTCCAACTATCAATCTTCTATCAACACATAACAGACTTTCTCCATTATCATTTCTTTCCCCTACCCCAAATGGACCTATAATTCTCTCCCCATCTCCTCTCTTCCCACTCCTGCATTCAATTTCTAATAAACAAATTTTATCATTAACTCGAAACTTTCCCAACAATCATTCAACTCACTCCAAAATCTTTCTCTCTCCTCCTCCCCTCGCTCCATTGCTGGTGCGCCTTTCTCAAACTTAAACTTACACCCAAACTTTCACTTAACCCACATTATTCTCGAATTCACCTATTTGCACACTTTTACCTTATCCCACACCTCTCTTTCCTCATAGCTATTCCTACCCCCTTCCCTCGCCCTCACTCTCGTTCACCCAATCCTACCCTTAAATTTTCCAAAGACCATCTCCTTCTATCCTTTCAGCTTGGTTTCTGTCCTTCTTACATCCAGCATATTCCCAAACATTAACCCCTTCTTCCCCCTTTTCAGATCCTCATTTGTCTCTCAATTCCTTACAACCCACTCCCTAATCTCTCTTTTGCCATCATCTCTTTACTCTCCTTACTCTCATATATAATCCTGACCTCTTCTTCCTTACTCTACCTGCTCTTTATTTGCCCTAAATTAGGCTGCACGTTTTACAGGATCACAACCTGAGGCACTTCAATACCTCAAGCTCCAAACCCCCGCTCAAAAAACACACCCTAAAATACCCTAAAATTATATTATAAAATATTAATAAATCTTGCTTAAATAATGTTTTCGTTTACGAATTTTATAAATACAATAGTTGAAGAAACTTCTCTTCTTCTCAAAGGTCGATATTGATTACTATGTATACGTTCCTTTGTAAGTCTCTTCCTACCTTAATAGTAAAATCAGGAGGGTCCTTACTTAAAGACACTCTTCTTAATCACAGAGGTCTCAAATTTTCTATTAATCTACCCTGTTGATTTTCTTCCTACACAAGTATCCAATTTCAAATGAAATATAATTTCCTAATAAGTTGCCCTGAAAACCTTGATTTGAATTTTCAAGTAGACAAAGTATGATACAGTAGGAAACCTCAGAAAGATTATATTATCCTGATGCTAAATTTCCCGCAATACTTTTGCTTATATTTTATTTATTGCTTTTATTCCTTTGCTAAATGTAACTGAAATCCTTGATCCTTGAATGTCTTCTTCAAGTAAAACAAAAGAAACCTCAGTAAAAATCTAAGAGTCCAAAAAAGTACATAAAATAGTAATTATGCCACTTCACAGTTCACAGTTTATCCATTTATCAATCACAATTCATATTTTATATCTACAATTCAAATTTTTAAAATCATAAAATAAAATAATTTTATCATTTAGTGTAATAAAATTTTCACTTCGTCAAGAGCTCAATCTCTTGAGAACTTTACTTTCCAAAAGTTCCTTTTTTCTTTCTTTCGTAATTCTTCCCCAGTTGAATTCTTTATATATCTTCTATTTCAAATCTAACGACATCATAAATCTACTATACCTATATATATATATATATATATAACTATATATATATCACTATATATATATATGTAATATGTAATAATAATAATAATATGTATAATAATATATAATAATAATATATATAACTATCTATCAATAATAATAATAATATATATAACAACTGTATATCTATCTATAATGTGTAATATATTACCCTATATATATATCATAATAATAATAATATCTTTATATATAATAATATAACTATAATAATAATGTATATATATAATAATATGTAATATATAATATAATACTAATAATAATAATATATATATATATATATATAATATATATGTTATATTATGATAATAATAATAATATATAATAATAATAATATATATATATATCTAATAATAATATAGTAATAATAATAATAATATGTAATATAATAATATGTATAATAATAATAATATGTATATATATATATATATCATACCTGTATATGTATATAATATATATACTATCTATATATAAATAATAATATGTATAACAATATATGTAATATATGTTGAGACAAACTCCTCCTACACATGCATACATATCATTCACTCTCTCCATTGGAATAAAACTGAAACTCCTCCAACACATGCATCCATATCATTCACTCTCTCCATTGGAATAAGACTGAAACTCCTCCTACACATGCATAAATATCATTCACTCTCTCAATTGGAATAAGACTGAAACTTCTCCTACAAATGCATCCATATCATTCACTCTCTCCATTGGAATAGGACTGAAACTCCTCCTACACATGCATCCATATCATTCACTCTCTCCATTGGAATAAGACTGAAACTTCTCCTACACATGGATCCATATCATTCACTCTCTCTATTGGAATAAGATAAAACAAACTCCTCCTACACATGCATCCATATCATTCACTCTCTCCATTGGAATAAGACTGAAACTCCTACACATGCATCCATATCATTCACTCTCTCCATTGGAATAAGACTGAAACTCCTACACATGCATCCATATCATTCACTCTCTCCATTGGAATAAGACTGAAACTCCTCCTACACATGCATCCATATCATTCACTTTCTCCATTGGAATAAGACTGAAACTCCTCCTACACATGTATCCCTATCATTCACTTTCTCCATTGGAATAAGACTGAAACTCCTCCTACACATGCATCCATATCATTCACTCTCTCAATTGGAATAAGACTGAAACTCCTCCTACACATGCATACATATCATTCACTCTCTCCATTGGAATAAGACTGAAACTCCTCCTACACATGCATCCATATCATTCACTCTCTCCATTGGAATAAGACAAACTCCTCCTACACATGCATCCATATCATTCACTCTCTCCGAATAAAACTGAAACTCCTCCAACACATGCATCCATATCATTCACTCTCTCCATTGGAATAAGACTGAAACTCCTCCTACACATGCATAAATATCATTCACTCTCTCAATTGGAATAAGACTGAAACTTCTCCTACAAATGCATCCATATCATTCACTCTCTCCATTGGAATAGGACTGAAACTCCTCCTACACATGCATCCATATCATTCACTCTCTCCATTGGAATAAGACTGAAACTTCTCCTACACATGGATCCATATCATTCACTCTCTCTATTGGAATAAGATAAAACAAACTCCTCCTACACTTGCATCCATATCATTCACTCTCTCCATTGGAATAAGACTGAAACTCCTACACATGCATCCATATCATTCACTCTCTCCATTGGAATAAGACTGAAACTCCTCCTACAAATGCATCCATATCATTCGCTCTCTCCATTGGAATAAGACTGAAACTCCTCCTACACATGCATCCATATCATTCACTTTCTCCATTGGAATAAGACTGAAACTCCTCCTACACATGTATCCCTATCATTCACTTTCTCCATTGGAATAAGACTGAAACTCCTCCTACACATGCATCCATATCATTCACTCTCTCAATTGGAATAAGACTGAAACTCCTCCTACACATGCATACATATCATTCACTCTCTCCATTGGAATAAGACTGAAACTCATCCTACACATGCATCCATATCATTCACTCTCTCCATTGGAATAAGACTGAAACTCATCCTACACATGCATCCATATCATTCACTCTCTCCATTGGAATAAAACTGAAACTCCTCCTACACATGCATCTATATCATGCGCTCTCTCCATTGGAATAAGACTGAAAAGACATGCATCCACATCATTCACTCTCTCCATTGGAATAAGACTGAAACTCCTCCTACACATGCATCCATATCATTCACTCTCTCCATTGGAATAAGACAAACTCCTCCTACACATGCATCCATATCATTCACTCTCTCCATTGGAATAAGACTGAAACTCCTCCAACACATGCATCCATATCATTCACTCTCTCCATTGGAATAAGACTGAAACTCCTCCTACACATGCATAAATATCATTCACTCTCTCAATTGGAATAAGACTGAAACTTCTCCTACAAATGCATCCATATCATTCACTCTCTCCATTGGAATAGGACTGAAACTCCTCCTACACATGCATCCATATCATTCACTCTCTCCATTGGAATAAGACTGAAACTTCTCCTACACATGGATCCATATCATTCACTCTCTCTATTGGAATAAAGACAAACTCCTCCTACACATGCATCCATATCATTCACTCTCTCCATTGGAATAAGACTGAAACTCCTACACATGCATCCATATCATTCACTCTCTCCATTGGAATAAGACTGAAACTCCTCCTACACATGCATCCATATCATTCACTCTCTCAATTGGAATAAGACTGAAACTCCTCCTACACATGCATACATATCATTCACTCTC
>JABUQX010019761.1:0-32500 GCA_015478945.1 Trachelipus rathkii
ATGAGCTAGAACGTATAATTTCTCTGTAAACATTTTTGAAAAAGTCATTTAACACACCCCCATCACAGACTTCATAAGTCCAGCTTCTTTATTAACTACCCCCAGACACCACGGCAACTCTGGTAAGTGCCTAATCCCGATAAATGCATCCATTCTAAAATATGGTTTTTTTCCACAATCTAGGAAACCTGATCGAGCACCTGTCCTCTATTTATCCCCTCTTATTTTTCTTTATCTCTTTTTTCTTTTCGGGACTTTACACACTTTCAAATGCCGTATGCAAATCAGAGGGATTTATCGGATACGATAACATAACAGGCACATTAATTCTGGCTTACAAATTGATGATTTGCCCGCACTCTGATTAGGAAAAGTGTAGGTCATTGTTCTGTGTACCACAGACATGTTTAAAAGAGCAAATTTGGTTCTTCAGGATTAGCATATTGATAATGGGGAACCTTACCTATTTATCCTTCGGTTAATTTTCCCGTGAACAGTTTAGAAGAGGAAGAAAATGAAGAAGATATTTTGCCTCACGCTACAATGATGTAGGGATGTAGGGATGTAGGCTAAAGAATGTTAAACGAGACTTAAATAGGTCGTTCTTAATGTATATTCATAGACGAATGACGTCATGTTCATTATCTATAATTAACCCTAAATCAAATCACTCGGTCAGGTCTTAGGAGTCGGTTACAAAGATAACCCAAATTTCGGACCTTCAATTTCGAATCCGATTCAGTTTCCAAAGTTCCAAAAAAAATTAATGTGCATCTTGAAATAATTTTTCAGAAAAGATTCGCGAGACAACATAATTTGTAAATAATAATAATAATAATAATAATAATAATGATGATACTACTACTACTACTACTACTACTACTACTACTACTACTACTACTACTACTACTACTACTACTACTAATAATAATAATAATAATAATAATAATAATAATAATAATAATAATAATAATAATAATAATAATAATAATAATAATAATAATAATAATAATAATAATAATAATAATAATAGATAATAATAATAATAATAATAATAATAATGAATAATAATATAATAATAATTAATTAATAATTAATTTTTTAATATTTATAAAGGTAGAAATATAGTGTAGCGTGTATAACAAGATGGAAGGAAAACAATTATATGTACAAGATGTAATGTTGATCAAATGTATTTTATCTAAATCTACTAAAAATAATTATTTTGTAGATATTTAATAGATGCAAATGCAATCAAACTGGCATACCAAGAAGGTTAGATAAAAGAGAGAAAAGATATATATATATATATATATATATATAATACAATATATATATTATATAATAATCATAATATATATAAATAACTAATATATATATATATGTATATATTTACATAATATAATATAAAAAATATATAGTTATATATATAATAACAATAAAATACAATATAAGATGTGTATATATATGTATAATATATTATATTATTTCATATACAAATATATATATATATATATAAATAATAGATAATATAATATACTTAATATATATATATATTATAAATATATATATAAATATAATTAATATATATATATTATACATTTGTGTATATATATATCTATATTATATATATATATATATATATATATACTAATATATATATATATATATATACTATATATATAATATATATTATATATATATATATATAGATAGATAATAGATAGATTAGATAGATAGAAGATAGATAGATAGATAGATAGATAGATAGATAGATAGATTAGATAGATAGATAGATTAGATTCAGAAGAAATAGGTTAAGATAAGATTAAATTTTATACAGTAAGTGCAGGAATAAATCGACTCGAACATCACAAAAAATAATAGAGCTATATTATTTTGTATTCATTCCTTAGGCACCATACACACATACTACATAGCAATACATACATACATTACATTAATTAAATTAAATTACAACATACATAACATTACCATACATACATACATACATTACATACATACATTACATACATTTAATACATACATACATACATTACAATACATACACATACATACATTACATACATACAACATACATACATACCTACTTTCCCATATCATACAATTACATACCGTATCTACCTTCCTTATCCTATTACCATACATTACTATCTATACATAATCACTATCATACTCTATTCTTACCATACCATCACTCTCCTCTCCCATTCATTACATGACATACATACATACCATACTACCTTACATAACATACATTTTACATAAAATAAAACTCATACCACTATCACTACCTACATACTTTACACTCCCAGTATTCATTCACTAATTAATATATTATAATTCATTCCTATCTCATCATTATTATAAATACTTCTACCTTTTTATATATTACTCTTATATTAAAGTACGTATACCTATTTCATAGCCATATATTTTGTAATATAAATATAATCTTACTTTTCTACCTGGGGGTCAGTTCATTTTTAAAAACTTCTCTTACTGAGTAAAACTATACACTTAGGTCTAATACTCTAAAGTGACAGTCGCATATATCATTAATCTCATACAGAGAAAAAAAAGATCACAATCACAGTTCATGAAATTGTTTTATCTAGGTTTGCAAGTGTTGTATTCTGAGAGTGACTGTTGTTCAAACTTGTTAAATAATTATTGATAAGTGAGTGTATGTGAATATATTTTATTTTTTTAATTTTATGTTATTATGCATATTATTTATAAAGTTACTAAGCAAAAGGGAACTCTTATTTCTATTCTGTACTGAAAATTTTTCTCTTTTCACTCTTCTTTTTTCTATATATTACCCTACTTTAAATATTATTATCATTTCATTAATGTTCTCACAAAATATATATTTAATTACTACTTAATAATCTCACTATATAATCAAGAAAGACAACTCTATACTAACGTATTTGTAGGTTAATCTCATTTAGTTATTCTCATTACTCTTTCTAGCTTACTTATAATCTCATATATAATGACACTTGATTAGGTATCTCTATACCCATAATACTTTATCCTCCTTGATGTCAGTTTATAATTCAATTTTATATTCCCCTCATTATAGTAATATTAATAGTTTTTAGATACTTTAGTTTTTGATATTCCTTTCTTACTATATGATCATCCTATAACTACTTTACAACTAGGAGATGTAAAATTGCGAAAAAATTACGACAAATTACATTTGTATATAAAACACCCCTTATAGTATGTCACCCCCGTGTTAGGAGCAATATGTATACTCAACAAACCACACATAATACGTTGGAGCAAATGCTTCTTGCTTGCTGTGATTACAAAAACCACCTTAGTAGCAGTACATCTTGTGGATCGCATATACGTGTGAATGTCCCAGAGCAGAAGGCGCTTGAAATATTTTATAGTTTGTTGTTTTATCAATATATACTATTTATATATATATTTATTATATATTATATATATATATATATATATATATATTATATATATATTACTAAGTATTATTATTATATATATATATAGAAATATCTATTATTTATATATATATATATATATATATATATTATATATATAATATATATATATAAATAATTCAATATATATATACTAAAATAATATATATTACTTATAATATATAATACTCTATATATAATATATTATCTATAACATAAATACCAAATATATATAAATAATATATAGTATATATACATATATAAATATATAATATATATTAAATAATTAATTTAAATATTTGTATTATTTTATAAGCCTTGAAAATTTAATGTTGAAAAGATAATTCAATAATGTGTACCAACCTCTTGGGGCTCTCTTGCGGACCCAAATTTGAAACACAATTAGGCTTTTGGATTTTACATCAATTCTCAAGAATAATTGGTATTCGACGCATTCCCTGCGACTAGTTTTTTTGATTGCACACCTGGCTAAGTTTTATTTTAAAGATGTCCACCAAGAGGCGTTCCTTTTATCAATTAGGTAGAGCTCTTAGCTGTTCTCTCCAATTATGAGTACTCTAAGTTCATAGTTAGATTTAGTGGTATGTTTCTTTATTTT
Organism: Trachelipus rathkii; assembly: GCA_015478945.1. NCBI lineage: Eukaryota > Metazoa > Arthropoda > Malacostraca > Isopoda > Trachelipodidae > Trachelipus > Trachelipus rathkii. The sequence goes on from JABUQX010019761.1 coordinate 4,099, forward strand.
CTTTAATCATCCTTGCTAATTTATTACTCGACGTACCACTTTTGATATGTTTACGTCTTTAATATTGATTAATTTTTCTATTTATTTGGCTATATTAATGTGCTCTCTCTCTCTCTCTCTCTCTCTCTTCCGGCTTTACCTTAATCAACCGTTTGTTTCTTAATAAAACTTTAATTTTTCATTGTTTGAGTATTCTCATTATTCGATTACATCGTATTACTTATCTATTATTACAAACCTGTATTCTATTCTTATATTATAATCTGCCATTCACAGGTATGATATGCTTCTATATATCGTGCTTTTGCTCATCGTGTAAGAGTACATTGTTACATATAAGTGATAGTATATACAAACTTTTTGTGTTTGTCTCTCTCTCTCTCTCTCTCTTATTTTTACTTAAATTTAAATCTTTTTTTCCATGCAATCAATGTTCCCATTTAGATAGTAAATTTGATAGTAGATATTCTTTTAAAATACAGCGTTTCAACATATTTAGAAATCTCTTGCTTCAGTCATTAACTCTGGTACGAGTCATTGTGATTTCTTTCATTAAAAAAATACGTGTCCTAAAATATACATTTTATATAATCGTGAGACATTTTGATTTCTATCATCATATTTCTAGAAGATTTTTTTTTCAGTTTGTTGAATAAAGGCAATAGAACTATTTCTTTATAAGAGCATTATATAATCTTCAAAAATAAAGAAGTAACAGATTTTCTAAAGAGAGATATATAAAATAGTAAATCTTTAGTAGACCTCTAGATTCAAAAGATTACTTTGATTCGATCGGAAGAAAGGAATGGGATACCAGCAGGGATACTTAAGACAATAGTCCTTAGGTTAAGATATGTCAGTATTATTATTGATTTTGATTGATTTTGCTTTCTAAGTCTAAATCCAATGATAGTACGTAGTGAACCTGGCACTTAGCCAACGAACACCAAATGCATGCTATAGCACACACACTCACACAACCCACATACGTACACTATCTATAGCACACAGAACACAACACTACCACACATTACAACATCGAACACAAGCTACCGAGCACCACAAGACCTCACTATGTTAATAAGCTTGTGATGATGACTTTAATTTAATCTCGATACGTGTCATATATACTCTTATATATCAATTTGTTATAATATACTGTATATATATATATATACGTATATATATATATGTAATATATATATATTTATATATTACTTAATATAGTAATATATATATATATATATATATATATATATAATATATATTATATATTATATATATATATATATATATATATATATATATATATTATATATATATATATATATATATATATCCTAAATTATTTATGATAAATACCAAAACAACCTCTATTCAGTAAACAAATCATCGCTTATTGTTAAATACCTTGAAAATTATTCGTTTAACCCCACCCCCAGAAGAGTGGAGACCTTTAGATTAATAATTACCTTTAATAATTAATTAATAATTAATAACTAATTATCCTTTTAATTAAAATAAAAGGTACCTAACTTTCCATTAAAGGTACATAATGGTAAATGTTATAATCAATGAGGAGTTATAATGAAACACGAGTATTAAAATAGGTGTTTTAAGTAAGCATTGATCACTTTGATTGAATTTGCATGATAATGAACAATGATGTTTGCATTATAATTTCTTTATAGTTAAAATCTGTTTTAATATTTGGTATAGGAAACATCTCTGCATCTTTCTAGAGGGTAATTAACAATAATTTATATGGTCTGTATATAACATTTTCAGTGTTGTTTATCTCGACTCATTACATAAAATGTAAAAAAAAAAAAAAAAAAAAAAATTATAATTCCACTACAGGCAATACATCAATGCCGTATGCCGAAGATATGCGAGTCAGAGGTTCACTGATGCCTTAATCCCACTTCACTTCAACGATAGCTGACCTAGCCTAGCAATTAAACTCAGATCGAATAAAAATATAAGTCTAGAAGACTAATATGACTGAATTTTTAAACCATATTAATATCTTATTAACGAAAAAAAAAAAATCTAAGGCGGGTGCTAAAATTAACTAGGTCTTCCATAATTTGACCTTTATCATGTTTGAAAATTTTACTTCACATGTCAGTGTGAGAGAAACTGAAGCTATCTACAGCACAGAAGTGACGCTCTCACTCTCCTGACCACCACTGAAAGTTTCACACTAGATCAAGCATAACCCATTAGCTCACTCAGGAATGCTTAGGAGTGGATGACTTTCAACATAACTAATGCAGGCGTCGGCAACAATCAACCACTACCTCAAAAAGGTACCTTACTCATAATACTTTGCAACAGTTCTATTACATAAATCCAATCATTAGGTGGAGAGCCTTCACGTTTCTCACGCACTTATGCACTGCGTGTCTTCCTTTATAGCGTAGAGTTGACAACATTGTAATAAAATAGAAATTTGTATAGATCATCAATTAATTTTACTTTTATTTGTATTGAATAATTTCTATATTTACGAAAGAACTTTAGCTTTGAATGCGCTGGTTTAAAGGAGGATGTTTCAAAAAAGAATTATTAATTATTTATTATTAAATAATATTAATAATATTATAATTAATCTATTATTATCAAAATATTATCCTATTTCATTAGTATTTACAATTATATATTTTAGTTATCAAATATTACAAAGCTAATTCTAAATTTCCAACATTATCTGATCTTTATTATATTGAGTTTTTAAATTTTACTTTATTAATTCATCCACTTTCACGTACTCTCTCCAATATTATATATTTCATACTAGAAAATATATATATGAAATCTTAATTTATTGTATATAACGTATATAATATAGTTCATATAATATAGCGCTTATAATATTACCTATTGTGTATTATAATATATATTTATATCTAATTATTACCATATTATTCTCTTTCTCGTCATTATCTTCTCCAAATAATAATATAATTATAATAAAAAAATTAACTATAGACTATTATTCATTCTACTCCTTTATTTCTCATGTACTATTATTACTTACTATACTTCATAATCCTATTCTCTTATATAAATTGATTGATAATTAATTAATATCAATTAATATCAAAATATAAACACTTTCTTATTATAATTATGATCAAAAACCAATTTATGTAATAGCAAAATTTTTTCTTTACAATAAACGAATTATATAGTGTATATATTAAAAATATTCATTACTCATTTTTACCATGCATTAAAATAAATCATATAAAATCGCTTAGAACTCGTTAAAGGTATCTACTCCTCAATGAAATATTAAATTATTATTAATTATTTCATTCGAAAGATTTCTAATCATAGAAAAGATTATATATACTCCTATAAATAATTAATATTTATGTGATATAAGTTTTTATTACAGGAACCAAAGAAATTTTCAATCTATATCAATGTCATAAAAAAAATATTATAATATTTTAATATCATTTTTAATCTTATTTATATAATATATCAAGTTAACGGCAAAACGTGGATACTCATTAAATAATCATAATATTAATATCTCTTCTTCTGTTTTTATTATACTTATACAATAATAATATTATAGATTATTGATTCCCAAAGTTGACTATGTTGAGGTTATTACATTATATATATAATTATAAATTAATTTACCGAATATATATGACTATTCCTCTAGCGAATTTTCATCTCCAGTAAAAATCTAGATTACTCTCATAACGCTTATATTACCACATCGTAAGAAAAATAGAACTAAACTGCTTTAATAAAGAAATTCCTCTTAATTATACGGTAATACGTATATATTTAGCACCTCTTTCCTTTTTTTTCTCTTGATTTTTTTTATCTTCCTATCATTTGCTTTTATAATTCAAATCACAACAAAAACTCCAAACTCATATCGACAATTTCTCTTCTATATTATATTGGCTAGATAGATATTCTCGTGGTAAGTCCCTACCTATTTCAAGCATCAATAACGTCCAATATTAATATTCCTACATAGAATTTATATAAAAAATAGAGCCTAGATCACGCCAGGTTTTCAAAAAAATCAAAAAAACAGAAAATTAGATACAATTAAAAAATAAAAACTTTCAAAGGTTAGGTAACGGTAGTACATCATACCGATATCTACTGGTAAAATGTGACACCCCCACGAGGGTGCACAACAATGATAATAGTAATAAATCCTTAACACGTATGTAAACGCTCACCGATCGTATACTCATGTTACCATACCGTAGGTGGGTACATAAGCATATCGTTTACAGTTCTTCAATGTGTAATGAATGTACACTATTTAGCATAAAAAAACTCATAAAACACTTTACTGACAGAAATAAACAATTCAGGTTTGCTCTAATAGTTAAACAACCAATAACGTAGTAGAAATCGGTAGTTTCCTTTATGTCCGTACATACAATACTTATATTTTAAAGACCACTATTACTCGAAGGAGCAGTAATACCTATAATACTATAATAGTAACGCAGTAAAATCAATAAATAAAAATAAAACTATGATAAAATCTACTATGACATTGAGTATATATGTTGTATTATATAATAATATTGGTCTCAAGTGTAATAATAAATTTACTGTTCCTTATCGCATATTTGTTTTATACAAATCAGCTTGAATATCATTGAGGCTATATTATATATATTATAATATATATATATATATATACAATAAACATACTGTCAAAATAAAGAATAAACTTCTCACCTATATTTATATTTTTTTAAGGGGAAAGCTTCTTCTATATATACATAAATATCTCTCAAATTGTGGATATACTAATTAATCAAATATAATTACTAACTATCAACTGTGAGACTTTTAAAAAAATATGCAATATAATATGTATATCATATATATATATATATACACATACCGGGATTATTTACCTACTAAGTCCCAAAATGATAGCATCTGAACACCTCCCCAAAATACATTAATCCTAGTGTAAATCAATAAATAATACTATCTATCGTACACTGAATTTACAAATTCAACTATAACACTACATTCATTTGAAGAGTAAATATATAAAATCACTTATTTGATAAATAAAATTACAAGTGCTCCTAAATATGATACTCATATATACTACTGTTATATATAAACTTTAGAGCATTAGTTAATTGTGAGGCTTCTATACTTCACTCAATAAAATTCAGTTTGCGTTCACTCATACAAAATATACTATACGCATAACACATAACCATTAGAAGTGTAATATGTATCTCTCTACCTTGATATTTCCTTAACTACGACTAAAACATAATTAACATTAAAATACTAACTAAAATAATAACGATAATAATATAATATAAATAATCTAATCCCTTCAGAGTTGTGCCGAGTGTCAGATGATAGACCTCACCTAACTTTACTGTTATGTTCTCTCGAAAAAGACACTTCGATCTTGATAGTTTACCGCACAACCTACCTCTATTAAACAATTAGAGAAGTCTTGGTATCACTAATGGGTTTCACTCATTTTTCACCGATTGCAAAATCCGGAAAACCACATACTATCGGAGGAAAGTTAAATTTAAAGAGACCAAGACCAATTTCACTGAGTTTGAAAGATACCAGAACATCAATATTCAATGTAAGTCAGAGTAGTTGTAAATACTAAGTGGATGAAATCATCATAAATACTAATCTCTCCACATTGCCCATCAAAATAAAATTTATCCCTAACTCACTTTATATATATATTATATATTGATATATGTATATACTAGGTGATATTATATATAATGTTACTACCTCAGTAGAGCCATTCCTATTTTAACTGGGGCATATACTTAATATTCTTTTTTAAATGTGACATTTATTCAAGTGGTATATTGACCCACAGTTTCGACTATTTTTTCAGGTCTAGAATTAAAATTTAGGTTATAGTGTGTCTGAACAGGATATGTCGTTAAGTTAGGTTATATGGATATTAACGCTCTACTCGGTAATAGGTTAGGTATAGGTGCTTAGAGTTAGGTTAATGGTATACAGCGTTAGCTCTCAAAGTTTTACCACAAAAAAATATATTAATTGTACATGATCTACCCGTATAAAAATATTATTAATAACAACAAATAACCATTAACACACATAAATTATTTTGAATTATTTCAGACTTCCTGAGAATATATGAAACCAACTAATCTAAATTAGCCTTACTAACTAATGTAGGTGAGGCAAACAAGACTATCTCACTAAATGCCATCATGTAACAAAAAAACATTAATAATTTCAACCTAATGAAAAATAATAATAACCTAAAATTATATTAAAACACCATATTTACAATCTATAATAAAAATGTATAGAATGACAAATAAGATATAAATATATAAATATAATATATAATTATAAAATACGATAGTAATAATAATAATTACATTATTACATAAAACTATATATACCAGCCATATATGTAAGTGCTAATCGTAAGATATTGACATCTAGCTCTCATTAAATGCTTATTAGGTGTTATCCATTGACGACAAAGGCACATTCTCAACTATATTCTCGAGAAGAACAATGCCAATATTGAGACATAATAGAATGAGCCTGCGTGCAAATTAACAAAATAACTATACTATAACACGCTCCAGAACACATATACTAGCCTACTCATGTCTCGCTTCCGAACTTAATCGCATGATAAGGATGAGTCGTAAAGATCTTCTCTTCTGTTCCGCAGAGAGGAGACTCTCTGTTCTCTTAAAAAACCATTTAGGCTAGATAGAGATGAAGCGCCTTATGTTGATTATCCAGTCAATTAATCTCATATAATCCTCTCTAGCTCTCGTAGCGTGATAATCGAGTTTACTCATCAAAGCGAAGAATAAATCATAGGTTTTACGTTGTTAAGTTAGACAAAAAAGATGAAAAAAAAACCCAAATTATTTAAAAAACTATGCATTTGTCTTATTCATTTATTTTACTTATATTATTTTTTATTGTTTTATTTTTCATATAAAAAATAATATATACATATCGACTCATATGAAGTATCGTAAATAGACTCTTTAATATCAAAAATAGGTACTCAGTAAAAACTGTGTGATTTGTAAAATTTTCTTTGCACCTATTCTTAAAGACTATATATGCGAACAAACTGTGTGGAAAGCAACACACCGTAATCACCCCTTCTATCATTATCTTCAAAAAAACATTGTACTCTTTGTCACTCACTTAAACAATAATGCTCATTGCCAACAGAGCGAGCTATTAGCGCACCGCCACCACATCATCAACAGTACAATATATATAAGTAGTCACATTCTTTAAATTCACAAAAGTAACTGCAAATGAACCTTTCTGTAACAAACATTAAATATATTTGATTGTTAGAAGAAATATATATGTAACATAAGAAGAAAACAATAATCATACTCATCTTCATACGTTAAGTCCACATATAATTATTCACCTTATACTCATAGATCTAATAAAATAGCTACGAATAATACATACTACTGTAAAACATAATCAAATACTATTCGGTATAAGCTGTAGTATAGTATATATAGTACCCTTGATTCATCATTATATAATAAGGGCATACCTTCAAAGAAATTGTATGGTGAACAATAATCTCTACCCTCATAAATAATGTTATCTATAAGGAATCACTATTCTAACTACATTTAATAATGGTTTATATATTTCAGTTTACGTAGAAATGTTATATACAGATAATTAATCTATCTGTTAATTATAATTATACTTAATAATATAAATTACTATAACGATAGTAGGCTATTTACTCACTACCCTCAACTCACTTATACTTTAATAATGATTCTCTTTATAATGAATTCTTTACACTCAGACCTACAAGTTGTGCATAGCCACTCTAGGAGTGAAACTTCTCTAGCATAATTTCTAGGCCTAGGATCGCACGTAGGTATTCGGCACCCGGGCCCTGCTTGCCATTGCGATTCTGTCGCCTCTACCGGATTAACCACTGGTTATTTAAGAGCTCATTATGTCAAAACACTTAGTTGTATTCTCAATCTTTCTTTAAAATTTACTCATAAAGTTCAAACCAACTTATGATCTTGATGCTATGTAAATTATACCAAATATATATATATATATATATATATATATATTATATATATATTATATATAACTATTTTATATATATATTATTATTTATATTTATACTTATTATATTATATATATTATATTATTAATTTATATTATATATTAATTATAATTATCATTATATATATATATATTTACTAATATTTATATTTATTATATTATAATTTCATATATTATCTATTATTATATTATTTAATTATTTATTATAAATATTTTTAATATATTATTATCAATTATTATTATATTTATTTATAATTTTATTATGTTAATAATTTATTATATATATTAATTTATTATTATAATATTTATTTATTAATTCATGTATTATATTAATTATTAATTTTATATCATTATGGTTATTATAAGATATTTAATAATATATTTAATTTAATATTTCTATATTAATTATATTTTATATTATATATTATATATTATATTATATTATTATTAATTTAATTATATTAATTACTATTAATATTATATATTTATATAATTATATAATATAAATTGTAAAATGTATATTATTATTATATTGTTCAGTTATTACTATTATTGTGACATGTTTTTCTAATGAGAGTGGTTGACCAATAGAGTGAATTATATTCTATATTGCACAGAATTTTAGGGAATTGTGTGGTGTGTGAAGAAAGAGGAAATGAGAGAAAAAATCAATAGAAAATAATATTAAGTTATATGGTATTAGTCATTTGGGAATAAGGAATTAGTGTATGTGAGTGTGACTATGATGAATTATTATATTTAGTGGTGATGTTGGCTGGAAATCGACCGGTCTGTGATGTGAAGCTGTGAATAGTGATAAGTTGGATTGGATGTAGTTAAAGGTGAGATGATGATCTCTGCTGTAAGGAGTAGAATAGATGTATTGGAAATTTTTCGAGAAAGAAGGTGGCGTCAATTTACTAGTTGAGTGAAATTTGTCGTGTGGGTGTTTTAGTTTATATAGTTATTTATGAATGGAGCTCCATTTGTTCTTACATTTGTATTGTGTGTATTCCATATGTGAGATTCCGACGCATTTATGTCCTCAGTTGTGAAGCTCTAAGGGTGGATTTTTATCGGGACTACGGCGAAGTTCTACATCAATAATGGAATTTATTTATAAAGGATAGTATGTAAGGCTGAGCTTTTCTTATTCGGACTTGTGCGTTCATATTATATTAGTCTTCTACTGCTTATTTCTGTTCCTCGAGTTGCATTGTGAACGTTCATCCTATTTCTCCACATTTCTTTGGATGTGATAAGAAAAGGTGATTATTATTTCATTATTAGTGGTAATTTTGATATATATTAATATGTGTATATAATTAATTATATAATTTAATTTATTAATTATTATCTATATTTAATTTATATTATTAATATCTATAGTTTAATTTAATATATATACTTATTAATTTAGTTTATTATATAATTAGTATAAATTATATAATATATATTATATCTAAAATTATTATTTATTTTAATATTTATAATTTATTATCATTTAATTGTTAATATTTTTTGAATATATTTTACATTATTATATTATTATATTATATTATAATTATTATTATAATTTAATTATATATATAATATATATTATATATAAATTTTAATATATTAATTTAATACTAATATATTATATTACTTACATATTATTATTTATTACATTATTAATATATACATTAAATATTAATATTATTTTATCATATATAATTCTTAAATTATATTATATTACATTTATATAATTCATATATAATTAACTAATTATTCATTCATTTACTATTTAATTATATTTAATTTTATCATTATATTTTAATTTAATTAATTATTTATTTATTAATATATGATAATCTTAATATGTTTAATTATCTATATAATTATTAATTATAATAACTCAAAATTTATTTAATATTAACTGTCAAATTAATTTTATGTTCAGAAGTATTTCAATTTTGATTAATATTTAATTTTGACTTAATTACTATTCGTTGTAGAAATTTAAATGATATAATGTAATTGAAGTTTAATAGACATAATTGTTTATACTTCCTATATTGTGATCATAAGAGATTCTCGCAATATTTATATAATCCTATGATTCAACGAAGTTCTTTTAAAATCACAACTTGTTACTCTTATTATATTACTATTCCTGTGTACTTACTTATGCTTATGTATATTTTACTATATATTTAACTTTTTTATTTATTTATATACTCGTCATTCTACAGAAGGGTAGAGCATTATTTTAAGACATTTAGTTAATTATTCTTGTGTTTCTGTTATTAATAGATGATAATATAATTTATCTGTTCCTCTTTTGATATTAGTTTTATCAAGTGAATAAATTATAATACTGTATTGTATTTTTGGAATTTATTATTTTTTTATTTAAGTTATATATATTATAAATAATAAGTTTATGTAATATATTCTCTGTACTACAGTATAGTTACTGTTAGATTATGTTTAGCATCCAGGATAATTCTGTAGAGTTTACGTGGGTGTATATTACTGTAATATATTATAATTATAGTCTCTCTACTTCTCCCGCATTGACTATTTATATGTCAGTGATCATTATGAAATATGTTTTATGAAAATGGATAGAAATGTGTATAGAAATTTATAAGAATTAATAAATATAGTGTTTGAGAAATTCTATATTTTGATTTCTATACTAAAGAAGAAAATTTCTGTAATAATTAAATCTTGAATTTTATATTTACTCATATTATAGATTTAAGAACATTATCTTGTTTCTTATATAATAATCAATTGTGTGATAATGATAAACTACCTATTATTGTGTTTGGAAAATTACCAATTATTGTTATGGAGGAAATATTGATTATATTAGTAATGTATTAATTACAGCTAAAAGTATCATTAGAAGAAATCTATCATTACTAAAGATTCGTAAATATTAATGATATGTAGTGTTATAAAGATATATAATGTGAATAATATAGTATAAATATAAGTGTTTATTAAAATCGTGGATTTATTATTGTATATATATTTATAATGAATATAATTGATGTGAATGTGTAGGTGGGGAGAATTAAAGGTTGATTGGGGAATTAAATTTAATAAATTATGAGGTGGTAGGTATCTTTTTAACCTATTTTATATTATTGTTTATTTATTATTTAATTATTATTTAACATCTTTTTTTATTATTGTTATATTTTTGTTAATTTTTTTTAGAGTTATTATTATATTATTATTATGGTGATTATATGAATTTGATTATGTTGAGCGGATTATTCATTATTGAGTTGGTATAGTCACTCCCTAGGTGTGAGTGGATTATTATATAGACATCTCATATAATAGGTGGGGCGGTTACCCGTAAAGCTATCATGCTCCTGATGAGTTATATATAGAATTAGGGAAAGATGGGGAGGAGAGTGGTAATTAGGATGGGGTGTATGAATGTGAGAGGGATAAACGAGGATTTGAAGAGGGAGGAAGTGGGGTTGATGTTTGAGGAAAAAAGGTTGGATGTGTTAGATATAACAAAAACGTTTGTCAAGCGCCATTGATAATATTATTATTATAATGTGATAATAAACGTAGTACGCAACAATGGCTATCACAAATGCAAAGTTTATATTCGTATATTAAACTGACTTCATCCATAAATTATATACAGAGAAACAAAGTAAATAATTGTATTATATGTAAAGTAATATGAGAATATATTATACATTATTTATCGTTGTGCTTATATCAGCGTCACTTGTAGATCGATCAGAAAGGAAATGCCATCAGGCCAGGAGTTCCATCGTTGCAAAGTTTTAGGGTCTCCCAAAATTCAAACCTGGTTAATAGTTTGATTATATGCGTAATTGTTTTATTATATGGATAGTTGATTCATTGAATTTAAATAATAATTGTTGGATTATGAGTGAGAGTGTGTGTAACCAGTTGATAGTATATAATATATTATTATATTTATTATATGTTCATATAGAAGATTGTTTTTATGTTGAGTTTTAATTAATTCGGTATTGGGGGAAAATGTGGAGTTTTTATTATTATATTTTGATGCTATAAATGTCACCAATGTTATTAATATGTGGTAGCGAGAGTATGGTCAGGAAGAGATGTGAATTTATTATATTTTGGATAGTATGATTCATTGGAAATTTAAATAATATTGTTTAAAGCTGTGGAATTGTTTTTGCGTGTTATTGGTGTAATGAATTATAATATATTTGATTTCATATTATATTGGGATGAATATTTTGGAATGCAGGAGTGCGATATAGAGTTATTTGATAGGATATTATTAGGTAGTTTAATGTGATGTAATTATATAATAATGAGATCTATTTTATTTATGGTAGTGTATTGGAGTGTGAGGATGGAATATAATGTGATGAGAATATGATCTTGATAGAAGTTTATTTGACCTTCTTGTGTGTTTAGAGCTAAGAAGAATTAGTTTGAAAGTTTGATGTGGGTTTGAATACTTTATTCAGATACAATATAATTGATGAGGATTCATAAGTCATACATGGATGATAGAGTATATCGATAACGGGTAGTGGTGAACCGTGCATTATTTGATATTAGAGTTATGTGTGCGTCAAAATGGGGGAGAAAGAATACGAATAAACGGATTCTATTCAGCTGTAAATGTGTTAGAGCCTTGCAGGTGAGAGCCCGGGTAGATATCGGTATTCCTACCTATTTTGGTGCTGTATTTATTATGCTCAAGTGTGTGATAAGGGGTGGTTGGTGAGGAGAGGTGACGGTAGAGGTGTGAAAAAAGGGAGAGAAAAAGATGAAGAAGTAGAAGAAAAGTGCTAGCTCAAGGCTGAAAAAATGTGGTATGAATCAGTTAAGTTAAGTAGGATAAAAGATGAAGCGAAGTTTATTTTAGTTTGTAGGAGTTATTTGATGGTTGCAATTGTGGAGATATGATAACGTTAGATTAGTGTAGGGACAGGGATATTGTGAGGATGATTGATGTTTTATTGATGGTGAGTTGATTAGTGAGTGAAGAATTTGATTTATAGAGTAGTCGTTATAGTTTAAGAGCGGCATTTATGATAGTTATTTATTGTGAGATAGTAATATAAGGGTGAGTGCTAAATGCTCATATGAAAGTTATATAGGATATTTAATTTATTATTATTATTATTGTGAATGGTGGTGATAATGTGAGGACATACAGAGCCGGTTGTATGTATGTATAATTAAATGTGGAAAATATAAGTGAATAGTGCTTATGAGTAATTTTGGATTTGAGTGTGAGTAGTTAATTGCGTAGAAGATAGCTGGGAGGTAATCTTATAGAAAGTGGTGATATTTATTTAAGTGAATTAGTGGAAGCAAAGAGGGCGGTATTTATTAGTGAGGTGCGATTAAGAGAAGAAGCAAAGAGTGTAATTTGATTTTATGATAATAAGTGAACGGTGTAAAAATATTTAATATAATTAGTGTGATATTAGAATATTGTTACTTTTTTTTGAAATTTTTACATTATTGTTTAATATATAAAAAAAGAGATGAGAAGAGGGTCGATTTTGGATGTGAGAGGTTAAGAAAATGGACGATATTATGGTGAATTTGTGAATTTAGTGGTATGAAGTTAGTGTATAATGTATTGTATTGAGGATGAATGAGTTGGTGATGGTGTGAGATTTAAATTTATTTTTATAGTGACTCTATTAGTATATTATGTGATAGCAGTTATTGATGTTGGTAGTGTATAGGGTAGAGTTAGATTATGCAAGAGGTGAATATTGAGTGTGAATACTCGAAAGTGTGAAAGATAGTGAGATTGGGGAGGATATAGTAAATTACAAATGAGTGATGGAAATTATATAGGGCCTATGTGATTAATAAAATGGAAAAAAAATTGAGGAAGTCCCGTCAGAGTACTGTAGTATGGTTGTGAAGAATGTAAATATGTTGCAGAAGGTGAGGTTAAATTATTAGGGTTGAGGTAATAGCTGGAATAGGTTATTAATCATTAATGATGGAGAGTAATGTGGTGTATAATATATATATATTGAGTTTACATCACAGGATATCGGGAGGATGCCTGATACATTATTGATCAGTTAGGTTCACCCTGCTTACTAAGGGAAAGGACAATATAGATAATTATGTGATATATTGCTCCGTAAATCTATATGACTCTTTTTTGTCGTTTTCTTTTCATAAAAGCATGTTTTTAATCATTGGCGAAAAGTGCTGATTCTGGTGCAAAATGTTATAACTATATGATTTGATTGAGAGGTATTTTCTTTAAAACGATAGAACCAAAGATTTAACGCAGGGAGCACACTATACGCTGTGCACGAACAGGGAGGATCTCTTACCGTGAGGGATAAGATGTGATAGTGTATATGTGGTCACCATAGATAGTTCCACCACTATACAGATGCTTCATGAGACGGAAAAGTTAATTATAAGGATAGAAAAGGGATAAAGTAGGACACCTTGTTTTTCTCAGATCTAGAGAAGTCAATATGATAGATAGTGAAAGGGTGTGACACTGTGGGAGGGCTGTTGCTGACAGGGAAAGGTATGGTGGGGGTAATTTATGGACATAAGTATATAGGGCCTTTTTATATATATAGTAAACTAGTATAGAACTGTGTTATACTATATATGGTTAGAGTGTTAGTTGAAGTCGAGGTGTATAGAGCTAGTGAACTGTTACGGGAACGGTTGTGTAGGATCGAGATAGGCTAGGAGTGTGATTATATACTGAGTCGCCATGGACCTATCCAATTTTTGAGCTTCTATGGAGTAGTACTCAGTTTATGCAGAGGAATGGTGGAGTAGGAGGTGAGGTGAGGTGACGGTGGAGAAATTGACTTGAGAACGGGGTCGAAAGATACGAAGGGATACAGTCCGAACATCTATATACTGTTTGGGATGATACTCCCTAGATGTCCACACAGATACAACGCGAAGGTACTTGAGGTATTTGGTAAGGGAGTTTGAGAGAATGAGAATGTGTGGACAAAAGGGCTTAAAATAAATATCCATGTAAGAGCTATAAGTGTTATGTCTGATGGGGGGAACTGTTATGAGAGTGAGGGAGGGTTTAGACGGTTTAGAGTAGGGGGTAGTTTACGATATTGATAAGATAGTAAAAATAATCTTTTATGATAACTTTCTAGGTGATAGGAGTTGAGGTAAGTCAGGGGAGGATGAATCAGGAGGAGATTAAACATTAGATAAGGTGAATAAGGAATTGAAGCTGCCATTGACTGTGCGTACTGAGAAGAAAATATGGTAAAGGGGAAGGATATCTATCACGGATAAGAGTTATAAAATATAGAGTTATGTTTGAAAATAATCTGTGTATCTCAAGCGGTTGATGTATGGGTATATATATATATGTGAAACGTTAGATGATGGTATTATATCAGAGGCGACTTGAACGCCTAGTGACTCATCCCAGGAAAATTGGACAGTATTTGAGGCATGACATACTGCGTGGAGAGCGGTTTTGTTGGGTCTGTTAGCGAAGGGGATAGAGCGCACTGAGGGTAATATAGTAAGGGCGTAGAGGGAGAGGTGTGATTGGAGGAATGGTCTTGATTGGGAGAAAAAGCTGAGATAGCGGTGAAATGTAAAGTGTATGTGTACATCGAGAGCATGCAATTGGAGGAGACATGAGAGAGCGTGTTGTTAGTAGAGCAGTTTGGAGGCGGGAGAGGTGAGAGAATATAGGTATAGGAGAGCGTATAGGAGTTTTCTTAAAGACGTGGAAAATGTCGTATGAGTATAAATATATGAAGATGAAATGAGGAGTAAATGAGTTAACATAAGCGAGTAATAATAGTGGAGAAGAGATATGATGGAGCAAATTGGGAAACAATAAGCAAAGGTGTATTGCCGAATAGATACAGAGAGGAGTATGTTATGTGAGTTATGGTGTGCAATCTAAGAGGCAGTGAAATGAGGGAGGAAGTTGGTGTGAATGAGACGGTGGCTATATCCCCTCGCCCTGCTCATAGCGTGACAAAAAAGACGTGTGATGTGGACCCGAAATAATAATTAAATGAAGAAATATACATTTCTCAGCCGTTAATATATATATATATATATATTATATATTATATATATATATATAATTGCAACTGCATACCTATTCATACGCTATAGCGAACGAATAAACTGATATATCACTTAAATATATATAATATATATTTTGTAATATATATATATTTAAATCTGTTTTTTGTTTATATTATATATATATTAATTATATAATATTAAATATAATATATATATATTAAATAATATATAATAATATTAATATATAAAATATATATATATTATTAATATATAATATTATATATATATATATATATATTAATATATATATATATAAGTATATATATCAATACATAATTATATATAATATAATAATATATAATTAATATATATATATATATATTAATATTATATATATATATAATATATATATATAATATAATATTACTAATATATATAAATATATATATATATATATATATATAAATATATATATATATATATATATAATTATATAATATATTCATAATATTAATAATTATATATATATAATAATTAATATATATATAAATTTATTTGCCTATAGTGAATCATGTTAATATCCGATATATATATTATATATATATATATATAATATATAATATACTCAAATCATTTATTATTCTCTATATATTGTGTATATATAATATAAGTAACTTACAGTTTTGTCCCAATTTGAATTAGTAAAATTAACGTTTGACAGTTGTTTTAAAGTTAATAATTGGTTTATCCCCTTTTGTAGTGTTCAAAATTTCATCCTAGAAAAAGAATAATTTCCTTAAATAAAAACAATTCTATATTAGTGAAAACGATGAGTCTGCTGGTACTACTGAAGTGGTAAGTGAAACTGTATTCAATTTCGTAATGAGTCCATCAAAGATTTATTTTTATACTAGTTAATATAGAAACTAAAATATATACCTGGTATTATGCTCTTTAGAAGTATAACAGATTTTGTGTTATATATGGATAAAAATATTATCAAAGATAAATATATATATAATACTTAAGTGAGTTGAGGTCTAGTGAAGGAAAGATATTCCAACATTCAAGAGTTTTATTTCTTCGACTTGATCGACGTTATACAGGAAATTTGAATAATATCTAAGTATAGGTAAATATATTTTATATATATATATAGCTATCATAACAAAATCTGTCAAATAATTACTTAGTACCATAATAATCTGGTACTAATTCTACAGCCTCTCTTCATGGATACATATTAGAACTCTTAAAATATATGACTGAAAGAGTCGTGGTTCTATGGCACATATCTTAGATAATAATGTTACTTTATATAAATTGTCTCTTTATATATATTCTATATATATGTTTATTTATTTGCATAATTAACATTAATGGTTTTCAAAAAAGCATATATTTTGACATTATACGTCATAAATATTAGTGTCTTTATATATGGTATTTTACCTGTAGATCTCAACAGTAGAAATCTTACATATTTAATAACGATCTCTTAAAATTAAAAAAATGACTATAAACCAATTTTGAAGAGATAATTATAATAATATATAAACATATAATATATTACATAATATATACATTTAAAATGAATAATTAAATAATAATAATAACTATGAACAAAATCAATTAAGCTCTCAACTTTATCATAGAGATAAATAAATAAAAATAATATCAAAAAATCATCAAAAAATACATTAAATACATGATATAATAAATAACTAAAATTTAAAAAAATGTAATAAATACTTCAAATAATAATAATATATTTAAAAATAAAATAGAATATAATTTTATAAATTTATTTTCAATAAATGTAAAGAGATGAATGATTATTTAATCAATCGTTCATTGAATAGATCGCTAAAAATCTTAAAAAATAAAATAATAAAAAAACATAAAATAATTAAGTTCATATTAGCTGACTGATATATAATAAACTCATAAATAAATATAAACGTCTTATCAGAGTTCTCATATGCACTAGATAAAAAATCATCGCTTCTAAAAGAGAAAATATAAATTATATTAGGAAAACACTAGAGGCATACACACATAACATACAAAATTTAAATAAAAAAAGAAAAAAAGAGTTATTGGAGTAATAATAAAATAAATAAAGAGTATATTTGCTACTATATAACTACAATAAAGAGTGCAGACATTCGGAAAAATTCTATAGTAATCAATTAAGTAATCAATAATAGAGTGAGACTGAATATATTAATAATAATACTAAATAATAATGTGAGTATATGAATGCGCTTAATCAATTACTTATATAATTATTTTAGATGGCTTTCTCCTAAAAGTAATAATTATCAATCTATATTATATATTTTTTACATGTCTTACAAAACCATTAAATAAAATATTGATATTCGTCAAAAATAAAATGTTGGAATATTTAGTGTTTAGATACTCTTCTCTAGATGATAGCCTGGAATAGTTTGCCAGTGAGCGATATACTATAATATTAAGAATATAAGTCTAATAAAAAACTATAACTGTTAACTACCATATCTAGTATCGAGAACTCAGTCCTTCATGAAAAAAGTCATATCATGAAAAGACCATTTACAAATAAGCTACTATAGGATGAAGCGATTGATACCTTTAGCAAAGCTCATATAAAATTTAGTAAGTGTATATGTAATTTTAAGAGAGAAGTATATGTTAAGATTAAATAAGTAATGAATGGAATACAGAATGATGAATAGTAAAGTAGAAATGCTACTGAGCAGATAGTATAATAAATAATATATAACTGGAAGTAATAAATAATAGATTTTCGGGAGTTTAAATACTATGAATAATAAATAATAAATAATAAATAATACATAATAATAATAATAAACAGTTAAATAAATAATAATATCAGTCAAAGTTTTAAAGGTCATTGTAACAAGCTAATTGATCAACATGTGAGATTGATTTAAATCAGAAATCCGTTTGGAAATATTAAATAATATAATAATAATAATTCATAATGAATAAAGATAACTAATAATATATAATAATTAAATAATAATAATAATAATAATTAAATTAAATAATAATAATAATAATATCAAAATAATATACAATAATAAATATAGATTGAGAGATAATAATATAATAATAATATAAATAATTATTTTCTATCATAATATAATATATAATACTAAAAATATAAATTAATTAATAAATAATAATAATAATAATAAATAATATAATAATATAATAAATAATAATAAATAAATAACATTCATTCGTAATAAATATTAAATACATAAATAAAAAATAATTAAATAAAATAAAAATGAATAATAAAAATAAACAAAATAATAATAAAAAATAAATATTTCCAAATTAAATTTAAATTAATATAATTTAAATAATCAAAGATAAATAAATGATAAAATAAATAAATAATTAAATAAAATATAATAATAATAATAATAATTAATAATTAATAATAATTAATAATAATAATAATAATTATTAAAATTAATCCTTAAAGTGATAATAAAAGTCCCATTAAAGAAAGAAAATTGAGGTTACTCTAATAAATCAAATTCAATTAATAAATAAATAACTATAAATATATAAATAATGAATAAATATAAGAGTTAATAATAATAATTATAAAAGCAAGCGAAAAAACAAATCTTGATAACTCAAGTTAATGAATAAATGTTTCATTAAATTAAATAATATAATATTATAATTAAACAATAATTAATAATAATTACAATTAATAATAATTAATTATATAATATAATAATAATATATAATAAAACTATATAAGTCAATAAGTTATAATAATAGCAAAGACTAAGAGCATAATAATTGATAGAGAAATAATTAAAAGATTTTAAATGAAAAATAAAAATAAGCATAAATAAATAAAATAAAGTTATTCATAATCAATATAATAATATATGTTATTAATAACTACTGATTACTTATATATAATACAATAATATATATATTAATACTATAAATATATATATAATATATAAATAAATACTCATTATATAATATATATATATAATTTATTATTAAATATTAAATATTATATAATAATAGTATATTATATATATAATATATATAATATCAATATATAATATATCAAATAATAATTAATATAATATTATTATATATATATATTAATATTAAATACTATTAGATAATATTAAAATAAATTATAGACTATACCCTCTCTCGATATAATTATAATACTATATATATATATATATATATATATATATATAATAATAATTATATATTATATATATAGTATAATATATATAATATATATATATAATATTATTATATATATATATATATTATATTATATGTATATATATATTATATATAATATATAATAATATGAATATATATTAATATATATATATAAAGCTTATTTATAATACATATAATCTTCACCAAAGACATACATACATAATATGTATATAATTAATTAATATAGTACAAAATTAGTAAATAAGAAATAATAGGTACGAGTTCCTTAAGCTGAAAAGAGAGTAGATAGTAGGTGGAGTAGAGCGATGTAGGGACTACTAAAAGAAAGAGTTAAGGATGTATATTAAGGTTTACATTGACAACATCTGATTAAATGTAAACAGCAAATAAACTAATTTTTTTTTTGTATCGTCTTATTTATTAAATTAGTTTGGAGTTAGTGGAGTTAGTTAGTGGAGGAATATTTATGTGCCACAAGTTGTAAGTGATTGAAGAGTGGTTGCTCTCCCACAGGGATGTATGCAGGTAGTTTATTGTGAGCTTTTGTGGCCACATAATTGTGTTTCTCTTTCTACTAATAGTATTATTATAATGATTTAGACCTCAAGGGATACTTAAAAGAAAAGTTCCTAGATGTGCTAAAATGCAATAAAAAAAAGGTTACAAGGATGATTTGTGGTTTTGTGAGTAAGGATATGTATAATTAGATTTCCAAAATGATCATATATATATTATGATATAAACTTCTCATTGAGAGTTGTGCAGATAAGTGATAAATAAATAAATTTTAATAGTATAAAGTGTAAGGTTCTTCACTCATAGGTTTCTCAATAATAACAAAAGTTTATATAACTACAGTGATATTATGAATGGCGAATTGGCTTGATTGTACTGTGGCTAATGAATAAAATAAGATTTAGTATATATATATATATATATTATCATTATATATGTGATTATAAGCTATAAGTTTAAATATGAAAGTACTATAATCAGTTAATTTTGGTATAATAAGTAAGGAATAAAAAGCTTTAATTTAAAAATTTTATATATATATATAGGTATATTATACATATACGTAACAAACATATAATTTATACTAAATGGACAATATAAAGTAATAAAGTAATAAAAACTGTATATAATAGCTATGTTATAATATATGCCAATAATAATTACAGTATTGGCACAAGTTTGCGGCCCCTTAATTATAAAGGATAAAAGACTTAGATGCAAAGAGTGAATAGAGTGCTAATACGCTAGAGCAAACAAGGATTGATTTCATGGGTTGAGTATATAGTAAGTCAGCTATGAGTAGAGGTACTGATAAGTATAAAGTTATAAGGTGAGATAGTTTATCTGGTTAGAATAAGGTCTCGAGTTTTACTCAGATGGAGGACTATGTTGAATTATACAAACTCTACATAGATAGTGTTTAACATATCTTATTTATGATATGTACACGTGAGTACTCGACTTAAATATCGTTACAATGTAGTGAGAGGAGCAACGCACGGGAGCGGCCAGACCTATGAGCAAACTCGTTCCACCTGAGTTGAGAAAGCCAGATTTTGATAATAACCTGAGATTAATATTAATGTAGAAGAGTTAGACACGAGACTATTGGCAATGCAAGACTAAGACGTATACTAAAGATATATAGTGCACAAATTGTTTATTCTCGGATGCAGGAAGAGCAAATTAGTTGTTGTTAAATTTGGAATGTAGATTTGACCACAGGAGGTGTTATTTAATATAAATTATGTATATATATTATATAAATATATATATTATAATTATTATAATATATATATATATATATTATATATATATATTATTTATATATATATATATTTATATAATAATATATAATATATATATATATATAAATATATTATATATATATATATATATATATATAATATATATATAAATAACATTATATATAATATAATTAATATTAATACAGTATATATATATATATTATATTAATATATATATATATATATATATATTAATAATAATATTATATTATATATATATTAATATATTATTAATATATTATATATATTTATATATATATATTATATTATATATAATATATATATATTATATATATATATATATATTAATATAATATATTAATATATATAATATAAATATTTATATATATATATAATATATATATATATATATATTAATTAATATATATATATATATATATGTAATTTATTATATATATATTTTATATATATAAATTATTAATATATATATATATAATTATTATATTATATAATATATATATATATATATATATATATATATATATATATATATATATTATATATATTATATATATATATATTTATATTCTTATTTGATATAAATTAATCTTCTCTACTAAATCATTCAGGCTATATACCTTTATAACTCTATTTATATTTATACATGTGAGCTTGTAATTCAGTTATTTAGATATAATAATTGCAAAACTTTTTTTTACTAATATATGCAGTATAATGTAAAGTTTTATAGAAATATATGGAATAATATGCATATTTACAGTATTGCTTATTTATAATTGAATTATCCTATGACATACACGTTCTGATTCGTACTTTACTAAAATCGTAACAAATATTTTACTTTAATTTCAAAAAACATCTATTACTTTTAGTGAGTTAATAAATTCATTCATATACCAACTATCTTAATTTTATACTCTTACAAACTAATTATCATCTAATAATATCTTATATCAAAATTACAATTATATAAATTGTACAAATGTATAAAGAGATAATATTTCTCCTCTGTGGTGAACATGAAAGTAAAATGTATGCTGGAATAAATAATATAGCCACTGTCCTCGTCGCAATTAACTAATATAGTAATTTAATATATTAAAATCTGAAACTTTATATAATACTTATATTAAGTATGATATGAATTATTAAGTTAATATTAATGTTTCTCTGCATTGTGTATAAAGCTTACGTCAAGCTAATGGGATCATAAGGGAAATACGTTTAGCACAATGAAATATATACCTCACTATTTAAATACATTAATGCATAATATATTATCACCTAATTATATATAATATATATATATTTATATATACATAATATTAATATAATATATATATATACTATTAACTAATATACTATATATAATACTAATAATATAATTACATATTTAATATAATTAAATAAATTTTCATATATAATTGTAAACTATAATATCTAATAATACTATAATAAAGAACAGTAAAGACAATTACTTATTTATTCATTTAATTATACTAACATACATTTATATTTATACATATGGAGCAAATGTTTTTAGCATTCCTTCATAATTTAATAGCTGACAGGTAATTGCATTAATCGTGAATAGAAGTCGGAATGATCAACTTTAAGAGAAAGTTAATTTGAAAATATAATAATTAAGATTAAAACTATATTCAATATTAATAAAGGATAATAAAAATAATAATTATTAGTATTAGTTAATATCATAAATATTTAAATTCATATCAACTAAACAATGACAATGTTCAAAGCACAGCAAAATGTTTATATTTTCAAAATTTCAGGCTTTGATTTATTCATTAAAACTACTGATTTGATTAATTATTGATATATTTTTATATATTAATGTTGTTTGCACACCTCATTCCCCACTTGCTATATATATAATTATATAAGATTATTTTCTTGAAACATGATGTAATTGTTAAATGTATGTGAAGTTAATATACATAAATATATTCACACTGACAAATATATATATAATAAAAGATATATTGAGATATTTTTAATAAATATATTTCTATATATATATATATAATATATATATATATATATATATATACTATTATATATATAGTTATAATAATTGAATATTTTAAATTGTAAGATTACAGAAATGAAATGAAAAGTTGCGAAATAAGGTTGGCCATCAAGCCTTGACTGAGACTGTAACTCCTTTGTTCCTCACCTTAACGGCATTTAGTGAATATTTGATTAAAATAAATATTCATTAATTGCTTACTATCTCTCTCTCTTTCCATCTTTCATACTACTACGTCTCGTCTCTTCTCTCTCAGCTGCCTATCTTCTTTCCATCTCTACTCCTTCTCATCTACATACTGTTCTTCTCTATCATGCATCTCTTTCTTTCTCCAAGTGAAATGCTTGTGAGTGACATACTTAAGTAAACTAGCATACCGTTTTGCGTCATTCTTATGTTATAGGATGATGATATTAAGACAAACGGCTTGAAGTGTATACATGAAATAGAATAATAATCTATATAATATAGTGTGGATCCAAGCTTGTGTTGTTTTATGTTTGAGTATTATTCTAAATAAAAGGGCTACTATAGAGGGAATAATATGACAAGTCTAACTCTTCTATAAATGTTTCTTTGACTATATTCTTAAACTAAATAGGCTTGAAAGTCTAATGAAAATAACTACTGTATCATATAAACTGTAAACATTTCTAAAATAAAAGGTTTTAAATTTCCTTATAGAACTCCATTACCCAATGTTATAATTTTTTGCCAATGTTTAGTTTATATATATATACGTTTACGTTTCATCATCCAAATTTGATACTACTAAATAGAAAAAGTTAGAAAATAATTTGTGTACTATTCTAATGATTAAAATAGACCTTTTATTAAAGTATTAATATAATATTTCGATAAAAATATCAGTTGATTATTTTGATTACATATTGTTTTGGTTCCTATGAATGTGAGTGTGCGTGTGTGTGGGTGCGGTGTGTGTGTGTGTGTGTGTGGTGTGTGTGTGGTGTGTTGTGTGCGTGTGTGTTGTGTGTGTGTTGTGTGCGTGTGTGTGGTGGCAGGTGTGCGTAGGTAATAGAACATGCAGTAATGCGCACTAAGAATAAAATAGTAATAAATATAATTAATAAAATGATGCAAGCATAAAACATATGAGTTAAGCAGTAAAACATGAGTTAAACATGAGTTATAAAGCAGTAAAGCAGTAAAAAAAAGCCATACTACCCACCATTGGTGTTAGGTCACCCTTATTGATTTACTGATTTATGTTTTAAGGTATGTAATGTTTAATAAATATTGAGTTATAAGTAAAACATATGAGTTAAAACCGTAAAACATATGAGTTAAAGCAGTAACAAGCAGAAAGTTAAAACAGTAAAACAGAAGTTAAAGCAGGGTAAGAGAGTTAAAGCAGTAAAGCAGAAGTTAAAGCAGTAAAAGCAAAGTTTAAAAGCAGTAAAGCAGAAAGGTAAAGCAGTAAGCAGTAAAACAAAAGCATACTATCCCTTAGGTGTTAGGTCAATCTATTGATTTTACTAATTTACTGCTTTTAGGTATGTAAGTACATGTTTTAATAATAATAAATTGTATAAAATAAATGATTATATATCAGACACTCTGGATTTTTTTCTTCTTACATACAATTTTTAAAATTTATAAAATAAAAAGTATTAAGTAAAAAGTATTAGTAAAAAATAATGTTAATATATGTGTTAAATAATAGGGCTGCAATGAGTTCTTACAGTTTTAAGGTTTGCGAAAATGTATTTTAATAAAATGTTTAGTATGAAATAAAAATGAATGATCAAAGTAATATTTGAATTAAGTTTTTTCCTCGTTTATATCGTTTGCGCGGGAATATTGAGCCTGCGGGAGCACGCGGCGGGCGGGAACAGGGCTGGAACCGCAGTGGTTCTTTGTGCGTGTTCTTTGCTACACGCATGCGACGGACTCCGCGGAACTTGTTAAAAAGCGCGACGATTAAACGCGACAACGAGATGATGCGCGTTAAACGGACGCATAAATTTGCGATTCATCGACGAAGATTAAAAAATCGCTTTATAAACAAAATGGCGAATGCAAGTCAACAAGGTTGTTAAAGGTTGAAAAGAAAAGAAAAATTTGGATAATAAATTCCAATTGTAAAAATTCTAAGAGTTAAAATATAAAAGTAAAAAGGGAAGATGAACAACTGTCAATAAAATTCATTAAAAGTAAAACGCTAAATTGAGAAAAATTAAAATAAAAATAAAAGTAAGTAAAAACGCAAAATCGAGAAAAATAAAATGTAGAAAAATATCAGAATATAGAAATCGAAAATTGTCATTTAAAGTATAGTCCCT
This sequence comes from Trachelipus rathkii, assembly GCA_015478945.1. Lineage (NCBI taxonomy): Eukaryota > Metazoa > Arthropoda > Malacostraca > Isopoda > Trachelipodidae > Trachelipus > Trachelipus rathkii. The sequence continues at coordinate 30,702 of JABUQX010019761.1, forward strand.
AAAAATTAAAATTAGTAAGTACGATATTATTGCATCGTTAATGAAAAATAAAAAATGTTTTTCATTAATACTAAAAATTAAAGTATATACTATATATATAGTTCTCAATCGAAAATTTTACATCTGCTCGGAATTTTTCATTAACAAATCGTGATTTTATACTCGATCCTCGCTTTTATTCTAGCCATTCCTTAAAAAAATAAAAACGATGTTATGCAAATCGAGGATCTAATCCCAGAATCAGTTATTTGAACGAACAAAAAACATTTCATTTGTTTTAGATTTTCAGTAAATAACTACTACGTTTTTGGCACTTCGGCTCTGCTAACAGGTCGGACTTGCGGTCGTGCTTCTTTGATTTCCCATGGAATGACTACAGCTTCCGTGGAAAGGGTGCCTTGGAGTTTCCAAAGCGTGATCTAGTTTTCTCTGGCATGGAGGCTTGCACCCCATGATCTTTACCTTCAACTAAACCTAGATAACCTTGGATTAACTCTGCTTGTTCTCATTCTATTAGCCACATGGACGCTGCCTTTAGGAATTACTGTCATCTGCAAATTCCAGAAAACCTTGCAACTTATATTACATCCCAAAATCGTGAAAAATCTATTCTCCATGACATTAAAAAATTCTTTTTTCAGTAGTAAATGGAATAATCTTACTGCTCTTCGTCCTCAAGTCCTTTCTGACATTTTTCAAAAAATATTAACTCTTAACTTTGCTTCTTCCTTTTGACCTTTTTTAGTATTTTCCTTCGGCATAACTGCCGTTTAACCTTCAACTAAAGCTGAACTCTTTGCTCAAACCTTTCCTTTTAATTCCACCTTAGATGTTTCCAGTGCTATTTCTTCTTCTCCACCTCCCTCCAACATATTTATACTAATATTGTAATTTTTTCAAAAGGTGTTATTTCTGCTTTTTCAGAGCTTAACACTAAGAGAGCGTACGATTTCGATAGTATTCCTCCTATAGTTCTCAAAACTTATGCGTTCAAGCTTGCACTCTGCCTTGTTAAATTATTCCGTCTATGTCTTTCTACTTTAGCCTTCTTTTCTTGCTGGAAAGGTGCTCCTGTACAAAAAAGGGAACCAAACTCACTCCAACTATCGCCAAATCTCTCTAAACTCCTGTTCTTTCTATCGTTTTCGAATCTATCCTAACATTCGCCTTGAAAAAAGTAATTTTGATGCATTTTCTTTAACGTTGAATTATATTGAAGAAAATATGAACTCAGAGGATTCTGTTGTTGACCGCGTATTAGAGAGTATAAAGACGCATTTACGCGAATCGAAAAATCAGTTTTTGGAATATTTTCCAGTTGATAATGATTTCTCGAACAGATGGGTTCTCAATCCATTTGGTGAAAATGCTGTTGCAGTTGTAAAATTATCCGTTGACACTCACAACCAACTTATTTAAATATCAACTGACAAAACTTTCCAACTAGAATTTTTGTCTCAAGACTTAGATCAGTTATGGCTTGCACGAAGTGAATACGGAAGCCTAGTAACGTATGCTTTGAAAACATTGATACCATTTGCTACTTCTTACCTTTCCGAAAAAAGTTTTTCTACTATGGTGGAATTAAAAATATATTTAGAAAACTTATATATATAGTTTTCCTAGATCTAAAAGTAACTAATTTAATCATATATGTATAAGCACATAAATATTCAAAATGGTTTAACTACACTTGAATATCGCTATTATATATTATTATAAATATCTAATAAAAGCAATAGAAAAACAAACTTTTAACTGTAATCAGAAGACAAATATAAATGTTTTTAATAAAAATG
>JABUQX010019761.1:45000-57500 GCA_015478945.1 Trachelipus rathkii
TATATATATGTCGGTATATATATATATATATATATATACATATATATATTATTGTTAGCAAGATAAAGAAGACATATATGCTATTATTATATATATATATTATTATTATATTATTAAGTTGCCATATATATATATATTATTATATATATATTGTCTGTATATACATACATATATATATATATATGTTATATATATATACATATATTATTATATAATATTGTTATTATATTATATTATTATATATTATATATATATTATGTAAATATATTATTCAAGAATCCTATTATTACTCAGTACATATATATATATTGTTATGAGAGTTATATGTTATATTGGTTATTGTTATATATATTATACATATATATACATATATTAAAAATTGCCTATATACATATACATATATATTACATATATATATTATTATATATTATATATTCATTTATGTATTATGGTTATATGGTTGGTTATATATATATATATATTATTAAGGTTATTAGTTATTGTATATATATATATATATATATATATATATTAGTTACATATATATTATATATGTATATAATATATATATATATTGGTTATATTAAGGTTATATATATATATATATTATATATATTGTTATATATATATATATATATACATATATATATATATGGTAAATATTTACTTAACGTCCACACGGAACGGGAGGTCGGATCAAAATGTTTTTTCACCCTATATATATATGTATATATATATATATATATAGCAGCAGTATATATATATATTATATATATATATGTATATAAGAAGAATATATGTTAAAGAAAGAGCAGCAGTATATATATATAGTTGTTATATATATTATTATATATATATATATATATATATATATATATATGTATATATATATATATAAGTATATATAGTTAGTATATATATATATATATATATATATATATATATATATATATATATATATATATATATATGATATATTTAGAGAGAAGAAATTTTTTTTTTTCTTAAACCTAACCTAACCTAACCTAACTTAACCAACCTAACCTAACCTAACCCAACTCTAACCCAACCTAACCTCACCTAACCTAACCTCATATATCCCACCTAACTCCAACCTTAACCCTGTAACCTAATCCTAACCTAATCCCAACCTAATTTCATCTATAGAACATATAGATAAAAACATTTCGGCCCCTAGAACATCTATTTATGTATCATAGATGGTACCTGTGAAATTTTTTTTTTTTTATCCGACCTCCCGTTCAGTGTGGGCGTTAGGTAATCTTTGTTATATATATATATATATATATAAAGTATATGATATATATAAGTTATAAGGCGGGTTATTATGTTATTGGCTGCTGCTATTGGCTATGGTTGGTTGGCTGCTGGTTGTTGCAGTTATGGCACATGGGCTGGCTATATTATGCTGGCTATGTTATATATATATACATATATATATATACATATATGCTAAGCATATTATGATATAAGAAGGTTATATATATATATATATATTATTATGAGTTATTACATATATATATTACATATTATTGTTGTTATTTGCTACATACAGGTTATGCTGCGCGGCGCAAAGAGCAAAGAAGAAGATGCGAGCATATATTGTTATACATGCTACATGGCGGTTGGTTGTTGTTGCTATACATACTGCTATTATATTATATATATATTATTATTATATTATTACATATATATATACATATTAACATAAGTATTTATATATATATATTATTATTATTATATAGCGATATTGCTATATATATATATATATATATATATATTATATATTACATACATATGGTTGGTAGCGTTGAAGATAGCATATATTGGTTACATATACATATGTAATGAGCAAACAAGTTGGCTACTGGTTGGTATATTATAGTTGTTACTGATGATATTACAAGTTATTATATGTATGCTATATTACTACATATATATATATATATATTAGTTGGTGAGGTATGCATACATGGTTATTATTATTACATATTATTATTACATTACACTTAAAAGTTTCAAGTTTAAAGAGTTCTAAACTTAACACTCGAACTCTATTTATAAAAATTACACGACTTTTAAAACCATTTAAAATAATATTTGAAAAAGGGAACAAAGAATATTATTTTATGGGAGCTAGTTTACGTTTCGAAACCTATTCGCTCGGTTTCCTCTTCGGAACTAAAATTTTTTTTTTTTTCTTTATTACTATAGCAAAATAAAATTTATAAGTACACGTGGGGAAAAAGGCAATTTGACGTCTCACATTCCTCTTCTTCTTTTTCAATTTTTATTTCAAAAACAAAGATTTTCCCTTTTTTGTTATAAATCTCTCAGTGACAGGATCAATATTGAAAAATCCTTCGGACAAATTGTAATTATTTTCGTTAGAAATGAAATAAGACTCTATCAGTTGATTTAAACTTTTTTCCTTTGAAAAAAACACAAAAGCAGCTTCTCCCCAATCAATATCGTGGTCATTTTCGGACTTATGTTTAAATATTGCATTACTTGCATTGCCCCTTCTAACCTCCCCCATATGTTGCTCTTTTCTGGTTTTAAGTGTTTTCAAAGTCTCTCCATAATAGGAACTATGGCACATGAGACAAGGTATCTTATAAACCCCTCCTGATACTTCGCGCTTGGTGGTATTATTGTTAATCAGAAGTCGTGATATGGTTTCCGGGAAACTGAAAACTATATTAATATCAAATAAATGATTAAACATGAATTTAAGTTTTAGTAGTTGGGGGAAAAAGGAACTATTTTAATATTATCAAAATAACAGGGAGTTTTCCTCAGACCAAGAAAACTCATATAAGAATGTCTATGTTTTTGTTTCTTGATCCTAAAGGGGGATAGGCCAGTTTCTCGAAAGTATGAAAAATAAAATTAATTTCTTGTTGTAGAAATGGTGGATCGCAATAATGATATGCTCTGAGAAACATGTTATAAACAATATTTTTTTCTTAATGGATTGGGGATGAAATGAAAAATAATGAAGAAGTTGGTTTGTTTGGGTGGGTTTACGATAAACTCTATAAGATAGATAAGTTCCTGTCTGTTTTATCATTAAATCTAAAAAAGGAATATGTCCATCTATCTGTCTCTCAAAAGTAAAAGCAATTGTAGGGGTTAAATCATTAATTTGAGTAAGAAACTGTTCGACTGGAAAATAGGTAGGTACAACGGCAATAACATCATCGACATACCTCCTCCATGTAAACACCTGTGAATAAAGAGGAACCCGCGGAAGGAGCCTTGTTTCAAAAAACTCCATATATATATTAGCCATAATGGGGCTCAAGCTGCCCCCCATGCTTGCTCCAAATATCTGGCGATAAAATTTGTTCCGAAATGAGAAAACATTTTGTGACATACAAATTTGGAGGCACTTAATGAAGTCACTTATGGGTATTGGAACCATGTGTGGCATCAGAAACTCTGTCAAAAATTCTAATAGTTGTGGAATAGGGAACATTGGTAAAAAGGCTAGTGACATCAAAGCTAACCAAACAATGATTGTATGGAACAAATCTTCCTAATTTTTCAATAAAGTTTTTTGCATTTAATATATGTGAGGGAGAAATAGTTCCCAACAGGGGAGAGAGAGAAGAAGCAAGCCACTTATTTAATTTTGAAAAAACATCTCCACGGGAAGAAATAATTGGTCTAACCGGCATGCCCTCCTTGTGCAATTTAGGAATCCCGTATAAATAAGGGAGAGTGGGATTGGGGACAGAAACATTCTTAAAAACTTCCGCGGGAATCAGAGGTTTGACGTATCTCTTAAATTGATATACTTGTGAACTAGAAGGATCGGAATTCAACTTTTCATAAACACGTTCATCTCCAAGCAAACTTTCAACTTTATTAACATAATCCTCAAAATTCAAAACAACTATTCCAGCGCCCTTGTCAGCCTTACGAATGATAATTTGTTTGTTTCTTTTGAGGGAGGAAATAGCACATATGAATCTTCTAGGAAGAAAAGTTTCAATCTTGGTTAACTTTTTAACGATAAGCGGTAATAAATTTTTATGAGAGCCAAAAGAAGACAAAGTCTTTAATTGATTGTAGGGAGAGATCCCTACCGAAAAACCAAGTCCATATCCCAATATTTGGGTTTCGAAAATATCAAGTTGATAATTTGACAGATTGGTAACATTTAAGCCATTGGAAAACTTGGCCCACGGGGACACTAAACACAAATGATAAATTTTCTCCTGTAAATGTCTCTCATATGTTACATTAGCACGATTTATATCACGATTTATTAAATAAATCCCTCTTATAAAAACTCTCTCAGGCAAATTTTGTCGAAGTAGCCTATAATGATAGTCACATCTTGAAAACAAACTGTCGCATTCATTTTTTATGAGAGTAATACGATTTCTGATCAATATAGAGTAAATTTTTGGAAAAGGCTCATTTTGTAGGTTACTATATCCCTTTATTTTGAAAGAAACCGGTATAACTTTCTCCTTTAAGCAATTTTGGAGAAAATCACAAGCTAACTTCTTCTTAGACGCTGCCATCCTCCCACTTTCGTATACTCTGAAATGATATTGACTGTTTGGGAAAAGATCAAAAATATTTCGGAGGGACAAGTTACACTGCATCATGGTTTGTATATATCAAAAGTTTCAAGTTTAAAGAGTTCTAAACTTAACACTCGAACTCTATTTATAAAAATTACACGACTTTTAAAACCATTTAAAATAATATTTGAAAAAGGGAACAAAGAGTATTATTTTATGGGAGCTAGTTTACGTTTCGAAACCTATTCGCTCGGTTTCCTCTTCGGAACTAAAATTTTTTCTTTATTACTATAGCAAAATAAAATTTATAAGTACACGTGGGGAAAAAGGCAATTTGACGTCTCACATTCCTCTTCTTCTTTTTCAATTTTTATTTCAAAAACAAAGATTTTCCCTTTTTTGTTATAAATCTCTGTGACAGGATCAATATTGAAAAATCCTTCGGACAAATTGTAATTATTTTCGTTAGAAATGAAATAAGACTCTATCAGTTGATTTAAACTTTTTTCCTTTGAAAAAAACACAAAAGCAGCTTCTCCCCAATCAATATCGTGGTCATTTTCGGACTTATGTTTAAATATTGCATTACTTGCATTGCCCCTTCTAACCTCCCCCATATGTTGCTCTTTTCTGGTTTTAAGTGTTTTCAAAGTCTCTCCATAATAGGAACTATGGCACATGAGACAAGGTATCTTATAAACCCCTCCTGATACTTCGCGCTTGGTGGTATTATTGTTAATCAGAAGTCGCGTGTACTTATAAATTTTATTTTGCTATAGTAATATCAAATAAATGATTAAACATGAATTTAAGTTTTAGTAGTTGGGGGGAAAAAGGAACTATTTTAATATTTTCAAAATTAACAGGGGAGTTTTCTCTCAGACCAAGAAAATTCATATAAGCATGTCTATGTTTTTGTTTGATCACTAAAGGGGGATAGGCCAGTTTCTCGAAAGTATGAAAAATAAAATTAATTTCCTGTTGTAGAAATGGTGGATCGCAATAATGATATGCTCTGAGAAACATGTTATAAACAATATTTTTCTTAATATAATGGGGATGAAAAATAATGAAGAAGTTGGTTTGTTTGGGTGGGTTTACGATAAACTCTATAAGATAGATAAGTTCCTGTCTGTTTTATCATTAAATCTAAAAATGGAATATGTCCATCTATCTGTCTCTCAAAAGTAAAAGCAATTGTAGGGGTTAAATCATTAATTTGAGTAAGAAACTGTTCGACTGGAAAATAGATAGGTACATAGTAATAAAGTACATAGTAAATAGTAATAAAGAAAAAATTTTAGTTCCGAAGAGGAAACCGAGCGAATAGGTTTCGAAACGTAAACTCGTTCCCATAAAATAAAATTATTTATTCCCTTTTTCAAATATTATTTTAAGTATTAAAAAGTCTTGTAATTTTATAAATAGAGTTTGAGTGTAAAGTTTAGAACTCTTTAAACAGTTTATTTTTTAAGTATATATATATATATATATATATTGCTATATTAAGGTTATATATTATAAGTTATTATGTATATATATATATATATATATATATATATATATATTAGGGATGTGCCGAATATTCGGTAAGTATTTCGGTATTCGGCCTATTCGGCCAAATTACCGAATATTCGGTATTCGGCCTTTTGCCGAACTATTCGGGCCGAATATTGAGCTTTATAAACAATAAATTACGTCAACACAAGTGAAAGTTATTTCAATTTCTTAAAATTGAAATTTTTAGAAACTTATTTTCCAAAAATAAAAAATATAGCCAAATTTTTGTAGCCAATATGGCGAAAAATCTTTGTCATTTGTCAGATCCCATAAGGGCCTTTTGACATTTTTCAATATTCTAAAAAAATAGAATTCATTTAGTGATACGGGGATAATGGACCAAACATGGTAGCTGGTATATGGGAGAGTGGCTTGTTGCTATCAATTTCATGTTTTATTCACATGTGCAACTATGCATTCACGATTCAATATTATGTCAGAAGTCTGTTAAAGATATTTCATTTACTTGCAGAAGCATAATCCTCTCATTTTCACCATTCAGCAACAGCAGCTGCAAAGCTTAAAACTTTACAGATGCAGCTGAATGCCAAACAGCATAAATTAATTCAAGACGTTTCTACACGCTGGAACAGAACTTATGATATGCTTAAAAGATTGTTTGAAAAAAAAGTTCCCCTATCCATATATGCTGCTGAATGCAATCAGAAAATGCTGACTGATTTTCAGTGGCAAATTATTCCATTTACTTGAGCCATTTGACAACATCACTAAAACAAGCATTAAACGTGAAGCAACAGTCGCCCAAGTGTTCCCTTCTAGCAATAATTCTATTTTTAAATAAGTGCAATTAAAAGCAAAAGCTTCAGTGGAATAATTACACTCGTTGAAGAGCTTAAGGAATCAGTAGAAAAAAGACTTTCTAAGTTTCTATGTGATAAATCTTTGAGTGTAGCTACTTTCTTAGATCTGCGATTCAAGCCAAAATCTTTCAACATGAATCAGATGAACCAGTAAAAATATGGTCGCTGAGGCATGGAAAGAAATGCATGAAAAATTTAGCTCCTTGACTCTTCTAAGGTATGCTGTTTATTCAGACATATGACATGAGGCAGAGACCTGACACATAAGGTTCCATTTTTTCACTTTCTTTAATGGATTGTTTAAAGAAATTGTGTGGCATCAAAATCGTCTTACAGAAAAGAAAGTGAGAGTGAAAAAAAGAAAGTCCCATTCTTCTGACGATATGATTATTGTACATAAAAAGTAAAAGGCTACACATACGAAATTACATCAAGAAATAAACAAATATATAAGTTTGCCTACTTTGACCAGTGAAAACCATGATATTCCCTTCAATTGGTGGAAAAACACTGGAAATAGTTTTATGAATTTGAAAAGACTACCAATAAAATACCTTTCAGCTTTTCAGCTCCACCGTCATCAGTCGAAAGTGAAAGAATATTTAGAACAGGAGGAAATATTTATGAAGCTACAAGAAATGGTTATCCCCTGAAAATGGAGAACTGCTAATGTTCTGTCATTCTAACCTTAGAGCTTATTTAAATGAAGTTTAGTTTAATATCTTTAACTAAGAAACTTTTCAATTTTCATTTAATTATTTTTTATATGTGAATGGTTTGCTATAGGTAAGAAATTGTTATTTACTTTTTGTTTTATTACTTTCCATATAATACTGGTAAACATGAAATTCCTTGGACGGATTTCGCAATAGATTATTACTGATGTGCTGATTCTTAAAATGTAATCGGTTTTGCATATCACATCGCATTTTTGAGTGTGTAACACAGATTTGTAAATTTTATGATTTTTACCCTTTTCAAGAGGGTCTATCACAATTATATATATATATATAGCATATATATATATATATAAGAGCAGTAGCAGTTATATATATATATATATATATATATATATTACAGTAATATAAAGATTTGTATATATATAGTTATATATATATATATATATATATATATATATATGTTATTAGTTACATATATTGATATATATGTGAGAGAAACTTATCGCAATGATATGATACATGTCTTTATAGATATATGTTAAACATATAATACAACTAAGGAATAAAGAGTAATATGGGACAACAATGAAAGTAATGGAAGGAATGGGTTTAGTTAATGTAAACATACCTACGATAGTAGTAACTTTCTCTTCGTAGACGATCTACTGTGCATAGCGTCTGGAATATCCCTCATTAAGTCTAAACAATAGTCGGCCATCATATTGATATCCCACCTGCCCTGGTAACGTCCTTCCATGAACTTTTAGATCTTGATGGAAGCGTTCCCCCTGCTCATCACTAACATCGCCTAGGTCCGGAAATTTTCTTAGGTGAGAATGTAAGTTGTGCAACTTTATACTCATTCCACATCCATGAGAATGAAAACGGTCTAGCAGTTCCTGTACAATGCTAGTGGAGTTCTCGGCTTTCCTGTTCCCCCAGAAAATTCTGTGCTACATCTGAAAAAGCATTCCACGCCCTTGCCTCTAACACAGTCATTGTTGTTGCAGCAGCACGGGAGGGAGTGTCCGTATTTAGGGCCATCAAATATCTCAGCTTTTTTTCTTCTTTGTCACTTAGACCAGGAAACGTTGAGCATATAGCGGAAGTATTCACCATCATGGTCCAGGCTTCATAAATTGTTTCATCAAACCAAGTTTTATGTGTAGTGGAGGTAAGATAATGTTTTCTTTCTGTACAAGTGGTTCGCGTACGATGATCCTGTCACCTGGTGTCAAGGTTTCCCTCGGTGGCCATTTCTGGTCCAGTGATCCTTTGCCGCCCGGATGTCCCAATAATAGCACGGGAAGCAGGGATATTTGGTGAAACCTGCTTGCTGACCGAGCAAAATGTTTCCCATTTTTGAGGTTGACGCATATTTACCATCCATATACTGTACTTGATATTGTAGCCTCTCCAAACTGTCTTGATTTTTGCATACTCCTCTGTCATCCGTACCGAGTACCCTACTGGAACCGAAGCATACCTGTCGCCGTTGTGTAATAACACACACTTTAAACTGCTCTTGGAAGTGTCAATAAACAGTCACCACTCACCTGTATCGTATGCTGGGAGTCCCATAGCGAGTAGTAGGCCTGCAACTTCACTGCAATACACAAGGTTACCATCTGACTGGAAGAGCCTCCGCAGCTCTGCTTCTCTATTACGATAAAATGTTACTCTTGTGCCATGGTCCAGTAGTCATTTTTCTTGCAACCTCGAAGCCAACAGCTCAGGACAACTTCGGCAAATACAACTCTCATACAAGATCGTTCAGTTCACCCTGGGTGAACAATGACGGACCATCCGACTGTATTTCAGATGGATGATAGACATCATCCAGGTCATTGGCATCCATACATGTAGACGTACTAAAGTTACCACATGCTTCCTGAATATCGACCGCAGTAAACTTGCTGCTACTGTAGATATATGCGGAAGGTAACGTCTATACAGCCTACTTAGTGCGCACATGAATTTTGTCATTCCTAGGGAATATGCAAAAATAGGGATCCATGATTGCACGAAAACGGGATGTGATACAGCAAATCCGAGAATATATTTGGAATCAGCACCTCCGAATTACTATATATCTGCTACAAAGTCCACATCCAAGAAAATTTCACCTTTTTTTTTGACCAGTGTAAGCTTTCTTTATTTTTCCCCTAAATGGATGACTGAACTTTGAAATAACCCATTCGGCCGAATAGCGAAGTGACTATTCGGCCGAATATTCGGTCGGCCGAATATTTTTAGCCTAATATTCGTTATTCGTCTTTTTCTCTATTTCACACATCCCTTAATATATATATATATATATATATATATATATATATATATATATATATATATATATATATATATATATATATATATATATATACAGAATAAATAAAAATATAGAAAATATATAAATATATATATATATATATATATATATATATATATATATTTAAATATATATATATATATATGTAGTCATGAAGTCAGTGACACAGGATGAAGATGCTACCCAAGCACTTGAATAAAAATTTATTGAAACTCCCAAGTCTAGGAAATTATAGTTTGAAAGATTAATTATTTTCTGTAAGTTTGAATTTTTTACCCAGTTGCTATTTTTATAAATATTATTAAATTTCTTATTCAGACTATTTATTTTTCTTCCTACAATCAAGTTTTTCTTCATATGTGCATTGTTTAAAAATTGAGTAAATTCACTTAAAGAGTTAGGATTCTCAAAATACCAACAGCATTGGAAAAGTTTAAATGCTTTAAAGCATTTTTTAAAAGCTGATTTAATTTCTATTTTTACTTTAGTAATTCTATTCATTAATAGTTGTTTATGTATCCATGGAAACGGATCCGAAGTATTTACGTAGACATTTCTATTTAGTAAAGATTTAGGAATAATCAAATTGTTACTACATCTCTTCAGAAAGCGCAATTGTTCCTTTTTTATATTTGTAGCAATCATAGTTCTTTGGTAAAAGTTAAACTTTTTTCTAAGTGTGTGGGAAATTTGAATCATTTTTTCTTCTTTTAATATCGGGCTGTATAATATTTATTTGACTATTTATAGAATTCAGACTCTATTTTTTCTAATATTTATTTGACTGGAATGCCCTTATGAATACACACTTAAAAGTCACTTTTTAATTTTAAAATAATACATAAAATCGAGTGTTAACACAAAACATCAATACACACAATTACACATATTTATTTACATATCTAATTTATGGAATTTAATATAATATATATATATATATATATATATGCTTTTTATATAGTATAATTATATGTATTACCTTCATATTTCCTTATTTTAATGCTTTAATACATAAAAATTTTAAAAAAATAAGTTTTAACTAGGTCTTCTCAATAGCTAAACAAAATTTTTTGTTCTCACTCAGAAGCCCCTTCCTAAATATTTAAAAAAAAATACTCATAGAACGTACCTAATTTTTGAAATTAAGGCTTCTATTAATTAAAATTGGTTGCAGGATTTTTGTGTGAAATTTTTTTTGGTTTTTTTTTTTTTTTTTTTTTTTTTTTTTTTTTTTTTAACAGACCTTAGCGTTTGAGTAAAGGTTTTGCTAAAAGTCACGGATTTATGAATCTGAAAATATAAAATATTTATAGCAACAAAATTTAAAACTTTTTTTAAAAAATTTTTATACTGTATATTAAATTCTTCAAACATTGAGATAGGTTTCAAGTTGAAATAAGCATAAATTCTACATTTACGGGGTGACGTTCTCAATAGTCCAGTGTGTTCTCAATCACACAATTTTACGATATATATATATATATATATATATATATAGTTATAAGAGCAGTTAGCAGCAGTAAAGAAGTATATATATATATATATATATATATATATATATATATATATATATATATATATATATATATATATATATATATATATGTAAGCAAATCGACAGCAACATGCATATAACTAAAAAACTATAACAGCTACAGGAAAATAAATAACATTTTTGATTTCAGCAAGCAATTTCATCGATGAAACTTAAAAAAAAATTATTTTATTCTAATATACTTATTGCTGTCAACACCTTAAATATTAGCATCATCTTAGGTCTGGCAGCGTATGCTTTAGTAACCTTCCATTTCTGCAGTAGTGCGAGAGAGAAAGAGTTACCAAATATTGTTTTTTTATTATGCCCTGGAGAAAATGTTACCTCTTTTTTTTTATTTTCTTTAGGGATTCGAGCCGACGGTGGGACAGAGGGGACGAAGTCTCCCCCGTCGTCCCCGGTAGGCCGAGAAAACTTTTATCTCTGCCATCTTTGCGTGGTTTCACCCTTGGGGTATCTTTTTAGTTAAAAAATTGACATTTGGCAATCCTTTGACGCTCCCCTCGGAGCGCTAGAGCTCCTTCGTTCTTCTCAAAAACAATAATTATCATACAGTTTTCCAACATTTTTAACAATTTTAAATTTTTCAAAAGCGTTTTTTTTATTTTAACTTTTAAATGTCTCCTGATTAATAAAATGTCATTTATTTTTCCTGCAGCTGTTATAACTTTTTAGTTACCTGCTTTCGAAGGATAATGCTATAGTATAAGGTTGCTATATATATATATATATATATATATATATATATAAGATATATATATATATATATATATATATATAGGAAGTGATATATATATATATATATATATATATATATATATATATATATATATATATATATATTTATATATATATATATATATATTTAAATTTGATTTCCCTATTGTGGTTCCATATTTTAAATGATTTTATTGCAAATATAAGAATATTTTTTGATTTCTGTGATATAGTTATATAAACATTTTCATTTTTATAGTTAAAATCTTTTGTGTA